>JBBMOL010001892.1:0-31122 GCA_037954665.1 Laguncularia racemosa
CAAAGCCGATGGCATAAACTACACATCGAACCGCATAGAAAAACCTACCCCTTAGGCGGGCGGCTTACTTTGCCGGGTTTCCTTGCAATTCACCCACCATTTTAGGCCCAAACTTTTTTCAAGGGCTACCCACTGGGTCGAAAACTTAACCCCCAAAGGTTATGGTCTCAACACCTTAAAGTCTTACCCTTTATTTCTCCCTTTTCTGTCTTCGGATCTGCCTTCGAAATCCCGTACTCTTTGTTCCCAACTCCTTATTTTTGTCTTTGCCCCACCTGGCCCAATCCTTAAATGTACTTCATCTTTCCCCCCTCCTCTTAAAAAGGGTTTTCCCCCCTAAATCTCACTGCTTTAAATTGACTCAAATCAGTAATATTAAAATTTATTATTTGGGATACATACTTGGAAATTTCCAACTAAAAAATATGACTTGATGCACTCGGGAGTCGAAATGGCCCCTTGCCTCTTAGAACCGGGTTAAGTTCTCTATTTATTCTAATTTAGTTTTGATATAAAAAAGGGGTTTAACATATTTGAAGTTTAGTTTATCAGAAGTTCTTTTAAAAGTTTCAAAATAATCGAATTTTTCTTTTTAATTCAAAAGCTTTTTCAAAACCTTTGTGAAAAAGGATAAAATCAATATTTTTCTTTTTAATCAACGAACATTTTCAAAACCCTTGTGAGAAAGGATGAATCGATATTTTTTTATTAATCATCAGAAAATTTTCAAAACCCCTTGTGAAAAAAAGGATAAAAGACATTTTTTTGTCAATGCTTTTCAAACCTTCAGCACACGAAATTTTTTTCTGTCACAAAGTTTTTTTAAAGTTTAGTAAAAAATGTTTTTTAAAGGAATCAAGCCCTAGCTTCATGTGTCAGGTAATTGGGGTAAAAAAAATTTATTGTTTTCCCTTAATTGGGTTTTTATATCATGGGAGATTTTTTATACAATTTTTCATATACATTTTTTATATCGATCACGTCAATTTAATTTTTTTTTAGGATACTCAAAATTAGATCTTATTTTAAAAAAATAAGATTACTTAAAAAACAGTTTTATCTTTAAAAGAGATTACTTCAATCAGTTTTACCGGGAGGAATCAAGGCAAAAACTATTTACTATCAAGATTCCCTCAAAAAATCAGGAGACCTGAGCATAAAAGATATTTTTTTTGAAAAAATCTTTTAAAAATTTCAAAAAGAAACACAACCTTTTTCATCCTAATTTTTTCCAAAAAGGGAAATTTTGATAAACCCAAAAGGGAGAAGAAGATGAAGAAGAGAACAAAAGTGAACACATCTAAGTTTTTTAAAAAACAATTAGCTTTGTTATCAAAAAAAAAGGGCCCTACTTTTATTAAAAAAGATTTAAAATTTTTTTTGTTGTTTCACCTTGTTGAAAATTGAGAGTTTTTCATCACTAAAGTTTTATGTTTAGCTTAGGAAGAAGCTAGAATACTCAGAAATGCGCTTTCCCTTTGAAGAGGCTTGTTTTGTTACTCTTTATCCTTTATATATGAACACAACTAGAAAGACAACAAAAGCCCCCCCTTGAAGCGGAAGAAAACGACAAAAAGTGGAACTTATAAATCTCTAAGAACTTTCTTCTCTACTTTTATTGTTGCTGTTTTTGTTTTCATTCGTTATTTTTCACATTCTTTTTTCAAGAGATTTTTATAAAATTGTTAAATTTTTAAATTTTAATTTTTTAATCATTCACCTCCTCTTGATTAAAAATTTTGGGGCCAACAAATTTTTACAGGTAACCATTTATTTTTAGTGATTTTGAAAATGATGGAAAAAAAAATGTTCAATCAGTCGAGCCCTTACTTTGATGGCTCAAACTTCTCATATTGGGAAAATGCCATGGAAACCCATATTAAAGCTAATATTAGATTCATGGGAGGTCATTTTAAAAGGGAAACAAGTGTTTACGTTAATGGAAAATTCCAAATTTGACATTTCAAAGAAAAGATCTAGAAAAACAATAAAGCAAAACTGTTACTAAAACAAATTCTCCATCAAGTTTTACTTATTTCATCTTATGCAAATGCAAAGGAAATCTGGGGAAATTTTATCCAAGACAAAGGAAAATAAACCATCAAAGAAGTAAAAAATAATGCTTTAATTTAAAATATGAATTATTTAAGTTTAAAAACTAAAAAAAACTGTAAAGATGTTTTTTAAAAAGGTTTACGCAATTTCAAAAACTTTCACACTTGGGAAAAAAACTTCCAAACCTAATTTGTAAAAGGGAAAAAATTTTAGGGGTATTACCACCATCTTGGGGTGCAAAGAAAATGCCATAAAAAAAGCTCAAATCTCAACACTAACTCCACAGTTAAGAAAAAGCCCAGGGCATTTTGAATCTCACATAAAAACTACGAAAGGAAGCGGGAAACAGCACCAAAGGGAATTTTGCATTTAAATTTAAAAGAAATAATGCAAAATGAAAAAAAAACAAAACAGAAATTGATGAAAAGAAGAAGATTTTAAATCTTCTACCCCGGGAGACTTAACAGGCTGCCCAAAAACAAAAGGTAAAAAAATTTATAAAATTTAAAAAGAGAACTGAATACAAGAATAATGATGCAGAAAAGTCTAAAAGGGAAAGAAAGAAAAGAAAAAAAAAAAAAAGGGGAAATTTTAATGCTATGAATGCAAAAAGCCGGGAAAATATCAAATTAGTGCCCCTTTGATCAAAAAATAGGAATTACAAGAAAAAAGGCCCCTTTAAAAATTTAGCAAACATGGGATAACTTAAAGGACACAAAATCAAGTTCAGAAGAAACGGAAAAGAGATGAAGCAAATCTCTTTTTAAAAAGGCAAATTCGGGGGAATACTCAAAAACTGATGATGTTTATTTTAAAATGTCCCGACATGCTAACAAAAAATTAAAAAAATTACTAAAGACATTAAAAAGGGCTGTAAAAAATTTTGGGCTAAATATAAAAAATTAAAAAAAAAGATTTAAAGATGAAAAAGAAGTTTTAAAAACAAAAAATTTCCCAATAATTCCCCGATAAAAAATTATCCCCCTAAAACAAAAAAACAATCTAAACATGTTAAAATTGGGAAGGGATTAAAAAAGAAAATCATGGGCTAAAAAAAGAAACAAAAATCTAAAAGGAAAGAATTGAAGATTTATCAAAACCCTCTTGAAAAACTACTTTCAAAAAATTTTTGATGAGAGGAAAAAACTAAACATGTTAATCTCGTCTCAAAAAATTTTTCAAATGAAAAAAAAATGGTTTAAGGATATAACAAGGTTGGGTTTCAAGTTAAACCAAAATACATTTTTGTCAAGCAAACAAGTTATGAGTTTTGTTCAAATGTCAAAAGGTATCCAATTAAATGCTAATTATTTAAAAAAAGAAATACCAAACTTTTTCCCAAAGTTACACGAAAAAGAAGTATTCATAAAATGATTTCTACAAAAGAAAAATCCCGGGAATTATAACAAATTTTATACAAATCAGAACTACAAGAGACAGGTAAACAATAGGTATGGGAATAAAAATTTCTTATGCATGTTTTTTTTCTGTAACAAAAAAAAGCCAAAATGAAAAATTTTGTTATTATAAAAGAAACAACTTATAGCCAACAAAAAAATCAAAGTACCAAATGATTTTAAATTTTTTAAAAGGGGCCCAATTTGGGTTTTGGGTTCCAAAAAAGGAAACCTAATATTTTTTTATTTCATAGGAACATCAAGCTAAAATAATAAAAACCCATGGTATTTGGATAGGGGATGCCCCTAGAAAAAATACAAAGAATGTTTCATTTTTCAATAGAAAATTTTGGGGAAAAAAGGGAGGAATGTAAATTTTTGGAGATAACAGTAGAGGAAAAAATATTTTGAATTTGGAACAATTGGTAGCCTATCTTGATGAGCCCCCATGTTTGGGGGGCCAAGCCGGAAAAATAAATTTGGAGCCTCTTAAAAGTCCCCCCCCCCCGGTTTCGATCACAAGAAATGGGAGTGAAACTTTCGGGGAAGCATTTAAAGGGGGTTTTGATAATGGATGTCCACGAACCAGAAAGGTTTGGGAGCAATCATAAGTTTTGGAAAGGATTGGAACAACCAGGGGGAAGGGCCCTTGCTTTTGTACAATCATAACGAAGGGAATGGGAGGGCGTATTTTTTACAAGGTACGGCCGTGGGAGCTCAAGGTTACATAAAAAACCAAACACGGTCAAAACCGGCTAAAAGGTAGGGCCCGGGTGTATGGATCAAGAAAATCCACAAAAGTTTACACGCTAGAAGAAAACCCCCCCCGTGTATTTTTCAACCCCGGGGGCTCAAGGCCAGCCCCAAAGGGCCCCGGGCCCTTTAAATGCCCTACCCCCACCGGCCAAACATTTTTTGTTTTTTTTGATTTTTTACCAACTTATCTAATTTAAATTTTCTTTTTTGGGCTTTTTTTTTTAAAAAATTTTGTAAACCCTAATATAAAGCTCCTAAGGTTAAAATTTAAAAAAAACCCAACTTTGAAAAGTTAAAAAACTTTTTTTGAGAGTTTTTCCCTTTTGGGTTCTTTAAAGAACTAATCTAGAACTTATGGGATTTTTTTTTCCCGGTAGCTTTTCATCCCGACTTATCAATGGGCCCTTTCTTTCCCGATTGTGGCGTCTTCCCTATTATACCAGGTTTTTTCCCGCTTTTAGACAATGGGTCGGGGTTTTTCCCCTTAGTGTGTTTGGGATCTTTTGGTAACGATTCCCCCAACGAAAGGTATTGGGTTTTTTGTCACACTTGGCGGGAGTTCCCTATCAGTTAGGAATCCGATCAAACCGATCTCGTACATTTTGGTAAAAAGCTTTGGTTTGTTAAACATCAGTTCGGGTTTTAGGAAGGTAACATCAAACCCCTTTAAATCCCAAAACGTTCAATCCCAAAAAGTTTTTGTAAATTTAATTTTATAAATATTTTTTCGTCTAAAGAAAGTGTAAATCCCCCCCATTCAATTTTGTTACAAAAAAAAAGAAGAAACACGACAAAAAAAAGGGGCATGAACGTTGCCAAACGGAAAATTTAAAAAAATTTTAATTCTTGTTTTTTAATCTTTACTACGACCAATAGGCAAGTCACCTATCATACGTAAAAATAGCGAGTAAGCACAAGGGGGGTTCCCCCAGAGATACACCAACTACTATACTAACCCGGTTCCTATTTTTCTAACCGCCGCTTTAAAAAAAATTTGGTTTAAACTTTAATTAAACCCCAACTTAAAACTAAAAACTCACAAAAAACAATGGGTTTGAAAGATTTATCAATTAACAAAACAAAAAAAAATCTTATTCTACTCCTTCTCTATCAGTAATTCCTTTTGATTTATGAAGAATTTTCGTAATTTTACTTTTTATACCCTTTGAATTCTTAGTCAAGTTAACTAATTTCTCAAGTTTAATTTTCCTTCTTAAACCTAGGGTTTTTCAAATAAATCCTCCTTAGTTAATAGCAACCAAAAATTTCATAAAGGGACAAAGAATTTGCAACAAAATAAAACGTGTAAACAGAAAAACTCTTGTTTCCTATCCCCCTGGAAGAACAAACAAAACCATTAATTTCATTAAAATCTAATCAATAGAGCAATTTCTCAATTAACTAATAAAATCATTCATTAAAATTTATATTCCGGATAATGAATCTAAGAAAAAATTGAAGGGGATGCAAATTAAACATAAGAAACCAACAACTTTGGATTAAAAACCAAATCTTTATCACATGACAGAGAATTTTCAATAAAATCTAATTTTGGGTCTACTCCTCCATAAATTGGAAAAAAAGAAATGCAAAACTGGGAAAAATAAATAAAATTTATATCACAACCCCTTAAAGATAAAATCTTCTTCTTCGTGGGTCTTTAATCTCCTTTGGGAAACGATAGTTCTTTCCTTTTCTTTTTATGAGAGTCAAAAAAAAACCAATAAAAAATTCTAACCCCCCGTTATAGGGCAACAAAAAATTTTATTTATACAAAGTACCTTTGGGGTTTGGGTACAAAACACGGTGGATACCCAGTAGGGTATCCGTTCTGATCTCCCTGCTTGCTTCCCCAATTTTCCTTATGTAATATACATAGCAATACAAGGGAGTGTAAAATTTGGGCGTGTATTTGAAACATCATTGAACAGAAGCAAAACTTAGAAAACCCAAACAAGTACATGGACGTGTACTTTTCTCGGTACTTTCCAACATCCGCTTCATATCACAAGCAAAGACATGGGGGTGTATCCGCTTGGAAAATTCCAAATTTTTTTCTCTTCACATTTAAAATCCAAATTTCCTTTTTCCCAAAATTGATCCCCACTCTTTAAAAATCCTTCCTTTTCTCCAAAATACTCTAGAAAAATCCTAAAATTTAAAATTTTATTTCCATTAAACATCCTTTTTATCAAAAAATCATCTAAAAATTCAACAAAAAAACCCCAAATTTTATTACCTTGATAAAGGGGGATTTTTTCGACTTATCAAGCGTGAACAAGAGCAACAACAAAGAAAAAAAAAATCGGAAAGAAAAAGAGGGAAATTTTTGAACCCTAGATTTTTTTTGAATTCTACGGGAAGGGGAAATTTGGGGTAGTTTTGGGGTTTGTTCCAAGAGAAATTTAGAAAGGAAAAAGGTGAGTTGATATCATCATTGCTTGTGGAAAACAAAGGTGAAATGGGTAATTATCCTTTAGTGAAACAAGAAGGGGGGTATTTGAGGCTTATAATATAAATTTGTGTTATACAAAACTTTTTTGGGCCAAGGGAAATATGTCCCAGGGAACATTTTCCTGAAAGGGGAGAGGGGAAAGGGTTTGATTCTAGGTTTGTGATTTAAAGGGGTTGAGGGGTGAAAAGAAAGAATTTTTTAGGGGGGAATGGAACAAATTTCATGAAAACGGGAAGCAAAACTATAAAACAATCTACAAACTCTTCCAAGAGCATAAAGGGAGGTCCCTTCAAAGGGGAAATATAAAGGGTTGGGGAAAGAAATTCCCGGGGGATGACTTTGATACCTTCCGTCGGGGGTTATAGAGGTTAAAAGTGGTCCGGGAAAAAAGGAAAATAGGGGTTTGGGAAGATAGAAGGAAAAAGGAATAGAGAGGATAATAAATTGGGGTAGCATAAAAATGAAAAATTTCCCCCTTTCCCCAAAGGGAAAATGAACCCGAGGCAAACTTAGAGGGGAAAAAAAAAGGTAAGAAGGTTTTGATTGTTTATAACTAAAAGTGGGAAAAGAAAAATGAAACTTTCTGCAATTGAATTTTCGGATTTTGCCCTAGTGTGGTGGGTTCAATAAGTTGAATCGAAGAAGGGAAGGTGAACCCTATTTGGGGGGGGAGGGAAAAAATGAAAAGGGGGATGAAGAAGCGGTTTTCACCCGCATATTTCTATCGGAATTGCACAAAAAATTGCAAACTCTTAAGTGGGAACCGAAATGTGGATGAGTATTTCAAGGAGATGGAAGTAAAGATGATCGGGCAATGTAATAAAAGAGGCTACCGGCTAGGGTTTTTGCTGGGTTGAAAGAGAAATTTAAAATGTCGTTGAATTGCAGCATTAGTAGAATTGGAAGATATGGTTCATAGGAATAAAGGGGTTTAGAATCAGCACAAGAGAAAAGGTAGTAGTAATGCACGGTTTCAACAGGGTACTGGTTCATCCACCTGGAAGACAAACCCCAATAGAAGAAGGAAGAAAAGTCTTTACTCACCAAACCAAAAGGAGAGCTGAGACAAGGGGGTTTTCTCCTAGTAACTAAGGTAACCCTGATTCTTCTACTTATAGAAATCGTGACATTAGATGTTTTAAATGCCAAGGTAGAGGCCATATTGCTAGTCAATGTCCAAATAGGTGTGTGATGATCTTGCGAGATGATGGTGAGTATGAGACTGAGGGGGATGTGAAGAAGATGATATGCCTCCATTAGAGGATGCTAGTGATGATGAGGAGCCTGCAATAGGGAGGTTAGTGGCAGTAGTGAAGAGAGCTTTGAATGTGCAGGTGAAGGAAGAAGAGAGGTGCAAAGAGAGAATATCTTTCATACTAGATGTTATCTAGGTGATCACATTTGCAGTTTGACATTGATGGAGGAAGTTGCACTAATGTGGTGAGTAATATTATTGTTGAGAGGCTAGGACTCAAGACGACTAAACACCCTAGCCCATATAAATTGCAGTGTTGAATGATAGTGGTGAGACTAAGGTGAGTAAGCAAGCCTTGATTGGTTTTCACATTGGTAGGTATGAGGATGAGGTGTTATGCATGTAGTCCAATGCAATATGTCATGTGTTTTTGGGGGGAACCATGGCAATTTGATAGGAAAGTTTTCATGATGTTTTTTCTAAAAAGATCGTTGTTCACCGGGGGAAAAAAGCAAAAATCTTAAACCTTTAACACTAAAACGGGTGATGGGGTCATTTGCGCTACAACATCTTTTGCAAAACAAAGGTGAGTAAAAAAACAGGGGGAGAGTGAGAGAGAAAAAGATAATAGAATGAAAGGAATAAAAAAGTAAATTTCAAAAGGAAAAAGAGGGGAAGGTAAAAGAGTGTGAGAGCCCAAAGTTGAAGGGGGTCAACTTTGGTGGGGAGTGAAAAGGAGAGGCACCCTTGAAAAAAGGAGATTGGGGGCAAAGCGAGTGCAGTGGGAGATTGTTAGTGACGAAAAACCCAAATTTGTTGCTGGTTTTAAGAAACATGTCTAAAATTTTTAAATGAACCTAACTTTTTGCCTAGTTGGTTTGTTTATTGTGTAGGACTTAAAGATTTTTCCCTTTAAAGGTTTCCAAAAGGGGATTACCACCTATTGTGGTATTGACCCCGGGATTGACCTAGTACCTGGAAGCATCGATTCCAAATAAGCAAGCTTGGAAGAAACCCCGAGGAGAAAAAGGGAAATTTCCCAAAAGGCGGGTCGATGTTTTAAGGAAAAGGGGGTACGTGAGAAAAAGCATGATCCATGTTAGTCCCTTTGGGTTTTTGGTGCCAAGAAGGGAGGGGTCAGGAAAAATGTTTTGACTCCGCCCCATCAACAACTCACGGTAAAGTACGTCACCCCTTTCCCTGCTTAGATGACATGTTGTGAGTTACAGGGGTCTAGTGTTTTTTCCCAAAAAATTGATCTGAAAAGTGATATCACCAAATTAGAATGAAAAAAGGTGATAAATGGAAACCATATTCAAAACGAAATATGGATTGTATGAGTGGTTAGAATCCTTTCGGTTTTAAAACTAATGCCCTAGAACTTTTATGGACTTATGAATCATTTTTTGGGGACTTTTATTGACAAATTTTGGTTGTCTATTTGATGAATTCTCTTACAAAAGGGATTTTTTAAAGACCAAATCTCACTTGGGGATTTTTAGAAGTGCTTCGAAGGGGGCAATTATATGAAAACCTAAAAGAAGGCACTTTTTGCATAGCAAATTGTGTTTCTTGGTTTTGTTGTTATGCACGGGAATACAGGTTGATGAAGAAAAATTCGTGCGATCCAAAAATGGCCTATCTAAAAAATTAAGTAATGGGGGGATTTTCCATGGACTAGCGAGTTTTTTTCAGGAATTTGTGAAGGATTTTAGCACCATTGCAAAAACCCCCTTTCTAAGGTAAAATTTAAAAAGAACGTGGGGTTCAGATGGGGGGAGCAACAAAGAAGGGCCCTTTTAGACGCTAAAAAAACTTACCAGGGCCATTACTTCTTTACCTGACTTTGCTAAAAAGTTTGAAATTGAGTTTTGATGCTTCAGGGTTAGGTATTGGAGCAGTGCTCAGCAGGAGAGAAGACCAAATTTATTTTAGTGAGAAGCTAAATGGGGGAATTTGAATTACCCTACTATGACAAGGGAGTTAATGCATTGGTTCGAGCCCTAAGATGTGGCAACACTACCTTTAGCCAAAAAGTTCATGACCCAGATCATGAAACCTTGAATCTTGAAGGGCAACACAAGTGAACAAAAGGCATGCTCGTTGGGGGAGTTCATCGAAACATTTCCATATTCTCCCCTACAAACAAAGGTTAAGAGAATTCGTTGCTGATGCATTTCTAGAAGGGATGCTCTTTTTTCTCTCTCTTTGGGGCTAATTGCTTTTTTTGAGCACATTAAGGAATTCTATGCTGCTGACGAGATTTTTGTGAGGGGTATGTGCTTGTGAAAGAGTGGGTATGGAAAAATTTTTAAAAAATGAACATTCTTGTTTAGGGAGGTAAAAATCATTCCCAAATTTTTTTTTAAAAAGAATTATAGTGAGGGAGTCTCATGGGGGAGGTTTTTAAGGGGGTTTTGGGGGTCTAAAAACTTAGGGGGATTGCAAGGGAACACTTCTATTGGGCCCCACATGAAACAGATTTGAAGGATTTGGAGTGATGTTCACGGGTAAGCAAACAAATCTGATCCCAACCCCAAGGCATTTTACCCCACTTCCCCTTCCTCATGAGCCTTGGTAATATTTCCATGGATTTTTTGTTAGGATTCCCAGGTCTAACAGGTCGGGATTTTTTTTTTGTAGTCGTGGAAAATTTCCTAAAATGCCACATTTCATTCCTTTTCACAAAAGGTTTATACTTGCAATATTGCTAATTTGTTTTTTAGGGAAGTTTTAATTACATGGAAAATCCTAAACAATCGATCGATAGAGATGCTAAGTTCTTGATACTTCGGGAAAGACAGTGGCTAATTTAAGAACTAATTTTTGTTTTCACTACTTGTCATCCACAACGATGGTAAAACGAGGTAGAAAATCGACTTTTCTACTTTGTTGGAGCTATCATTAAAAAAAAATTTTAAAATTTGGGGAGGATTGTTTACCGCATGTTAATTTGCCTATAATCGTACAGTGCATTCTCTACAAATTTTATCCTTTTAAAATTTTGTGTTGGTTTTAATCCATAATCCTTTAGATTTATCCCCTTTTGCCTATTTCTAGTATTTTAATCTAAGGCAAGAAGAAAGCAAATTGATTAAACAATCCAAAAACAAGACAAAAAATAGCGAAAAGAGAGTAGGAAACGCCCAAAGGTTTGACAATTTTTTTTTGGGGCCTAGAGACGGGTTTTGGGTTCACATTTCCAAAGAGGTTTTCCTGGCAGTATCTAAAATTTAAGGGCAAAAGGCCATTTAAAATTCTGGAGCCCAAATGATAATCATAAAGTAGATTCCAGGGAGTTAAGAAGGCCAAATTAATGTTACGATCGGCCTTTTTGAAAACAGTTGGAAAAAAATTTTTTTTCAAGGGGGGGTGGAGACCCAAGGGGAGGGAAAGGGGAAGAGGGAATTAATCTGAATCCACCTGGGGGGTCCCAAAAAAACGGAAAAAGATTAAAAACTTAAGGGGTTGATAACGGATGTCCACGAATGGGAAAAGGGTTTCAGCAAAAAAATTTGAAAAGGATTGGAACAACCAGGGGAAATGCCCTTGCCTTGTACAATCATAACGGTAGGGATGAAGAGGGCGTATCTTTAAAAGGCAGGGCCATGTAGGAGTCTCAAGGTTACACAGAACATCATTCATTTTCACGGCAAAAGGCACGGTCGTGTATGGAGTAAAAGAAAACCACGAAAAATATACGCTAAAGTACAGGGCTGTGTTATTTTAAAAACCCCGGCTCCAAGGCCCCCGGCCTTCATGTCAAAACACCGCCGGCCCTACATTTTTTTTTTTTGTTTTTCGCAATTATCTAATTTTTTGTCGTTTTGGGCTTTTTTGTTACAATTTGTAAACCCTTTTTAAAAGCTCCTAGGGTTAGAAAAAAAAGGATACAACATTAAAATTTTTTGAAAACACTTTTGAGAAAATTTCCCTTTGGTTTTTTAAAAAACTAATCTAGAACTTCTGGGATTTTTATTTTCGGGCGTTCATCCCGATTTATCAACCGGTCTTTCATCCCAATTGGGTGTCTTATATTATACAAAGGTTTTTTTGTCTCGCTTTTTACAATGGGTCGGGGTTTCCATTTGAGGTGTTTGGCATCTTAGGTAAGAATTCCAAACGTATTGGTAGGGTTTCTCACACTTGGCGGGGGTTCACAGTTGGGAACCCGATAAAACCGATCGATCATCCTTTCTTCATTAGAACGTTTTCTTGTGCAAGGTTTAAAAACATAATTTACTTAGTTTTATCATTTAGTGATAAAGGAAAAAAAAATGATTTTTAAACAAGACAATGCTATGCTTAAAAATAAAAATGATGAAAGATTATTTGAAAATTGGGAAAAAAATATCTATCTTATAAAACCACTGAAAATTAAATGATTGTGCTTACATTTTTAAATGTCATGCTTTTACTTGGCAAAAAAGACGGGACTGAACTTTAATCACTTAAAAAAATTATTAAGAAAAAAAATTATTAAAGGATTTCCTAGAAAAAAATTAAACAAAAATAAAATGTGATAGTTGTTTAAAGAATAAAACAGTTTCATTTCCAAAAAAGTAAGAATGAAATTTCAACTAATAGCCACTTAAAATATTGCATCTAGATCTTTTGGACCTACTTGAATATTAAGTTTAGGTGGAATAAAAGGACTTGTTATTGTTAAGATTTTTCAAGATACACTTGGGTTAGATTCTTGGGCACAAAAAGGATCCCTTCGGTTCTTTTAAAAAAAAACGCAAGAAAAAATACAAAAGAAAAAGGATATCCATAATTAGTCTTTGAACTGACATGCAACAGAATTTAAAAATACAATTTTTTTTAAATTTTTCTGAAAACATGGATACTCAAAATTTTTGGGCCCCATATACACCTCAACAAAATGGATTAATAAACGAAAGAATAAAACTTTGAAGAAATGACTAGATCATGTTAAATAAAATGGTTTACTGAGTATTTTTTGGGCGAAGTAGTTTCTACAGCTTGCTATATCATAAATAAGTTCTTTTTCGACCAATGCATCAAAGATATTATGCGTTGTTTGAGGTAAAAACCTAATGTCTCATATTTTTTCATATTTTTATACAAAATGTTTTTTAAAAAAAGAATGTTCTTAATTTTGGTAAATTTTGATGAAAGATCTGAAAAAGCATATTTTTTAGGTTACTCACAAAATAGCGTGTTATCGTGTTTTTTAAATAAATCATCAAAAACAATTGAAGAGTTTATAAATGTTAAATTTCAAGAAGAAAAAAAAAAGGGGGATATGGATTCAATGAAGAAAAAAGTTTTCAAAAATAGAACTGATACAAACCCAAAAGTTAGAAGCACCTGCTTTTAAACTTTTTAAGAAACGGGTCATTCAAACCCTTTTTTCAGAGGTAAAATCAGAAGGTTTTCAGAGTTATAATAAAAGAACCAAAAAATTCTGGGTAGGATACAAAACTGCACATCCTTTTTTTAAATAATCGGTAATTTTAAATTTTTGGGTGTTAAACAAGACGAGTTTTCAAAATTTTGAAAATCATTTTGTTGTTACTGAAATTGAACCTAGTAATATAAAAGAAGTTTTTAAATTATAAAAATTTGGGATTACTCTATGCAAGAAAAATTAAACAATTTTCTAAAAAAATGATGGAGATTAGTCCTAGACCTATAGAGAAACTATAATTTGGAATAAATGGATTTTTAAAAATAATTAGATGAAAAGGGAAAATTATAAGAAATAAGCAAGATTGTTGCCAAAGGTTTCACAAGAGGAAGGAATAGTTTTTGATGAAACATTGCACTTTTTTGCAAGACTAAAGCAAAAAATTAATGCTTGCTTACATCTTTTTAAGGATTTTAAATTTTTCCAAAATGGATGTGAAAAGTGCCTTTTTAAAGGGTTTTTTATAAAAGAAAAAGTTTAGCATACAACACCTGGTTTTGAAAACCCTTTCAAATCTGATTATTTTTTAACTAAATAAATTTTATATGGTTTAAAAAAAGCCCCAAGAGTTTGGGTATAAAAGGTTAAGTTTGTTTTTAATCTCTAAAGTTTTCAAAAGGGGAAAAACGTTGAACACTTTATTTCAAAAAACCTTGATAATGATAAATTGTGCAAAATTATGGGGTGATATTATTTTTAGATTCTAAAAAATTATTTTGTCAAGAGTTTGCTGAGATATGCAGGCAGAATTAAAAATTCAATGTGGGAATTAACATTCTTTTTGGACTTCAAATAAAACAAACAAGAAAAGGGAATTTTTTGTCCATCAAGAAAAATAAACAAAACAGATACAAAAAAAATTTTGGGATATAAAACTGCAAAAAGGGTTCAACACTAATGAGTACTTCAACAAGGTTAGACTAAAATCCAATGGACAAAAGGGGAAAGGGGGAAACTCTATAGAAGTCTTAAAATTTCTTTATTGTACTTGAAACATCAAACCCTATATTTTTTGTTTATTTGGTGTTTAGGCTAATTTCAATGTGCACCAATAGAAATTCTTTTTCAGTGTAAAACGAATTTTCAAATTTTTTTTCATACTTTAAATTTAGGACCTGGTATCCCAAAAATCAAAATTTTAACTTAATGGTTTTCTAATGCAGATTATCCCCGGGTAAAATTGACAAAAAAAGACATTGGATTTGTAAATTTCTTAAAAATTAATTTTTTTTGGTCTTCAAAGAAACAAAATTTGTTGCTTTACCCACACTGAGTTGAATATGTTTCTTTTGGTAATTTTGTGACAATTTTATGGAAAAAAACAATTGAATATTATGGAAAAAATTTTTAAACTATACCAATTAATGTGTAAACGAGTGAATTTAATTTACAAAAAACCCGACAATTCAAGATAAAACAATAAAAATTGACACATTTTATCAAATCACGTCGTACTAGAGATTAAAATATTGAATTTGTTTCCAACTAAAATCATTTTGTAGCTTTTTTACAAAACCCCTTGAAAAGAAAAATTTTGAATTTAAAAGGGAATGAATTGGATTTGCAACCCTTTTTAAAAATTTTTTAAAAACCTTTTTTTTTCATTTCTTTTCTGATTTATTTTAAAAAAACCCTTTTTAAAAGTTTTTTTATTCATTTGCAACCCTTTTTCAAAGGACATATTGTAATCTTTATTTTTAACCCTATCTTTCGGTCATAACTTTCATCTTTTCCCTCTCTCGCTTTTTGCGTTTCCATTCCCCCCCAAAACCTCCGAACAAATCAAAAAAGAAATTTCAAAACAAAACCTCGAAAAACCTTTAACATCCATGATGAATCTTCCGAACCTACAATGAAAAAAAAGGGAACAACATCTTTTTTCAAAACCTTCACTATTTTCAAAAACCTCTTAAAAAAGGAAACCTTTCTACGAAAGGAAAGAAAAGGTTTTTCAAAAAACTACTTTTTCAGGGAATACGGAAAAGAAGATACCAAAAGGAAAAGTTTACAAAGCCCCAAATTCTAGGGGGAAGTTTTTTGGCAAAAGGAAAAACAGGTTTTTTCCCTTTTGTTTTTGATTTATTTCTTTTACAAATAATGGTTTTTACGGGAATGAGTTGTTAGAACATATTGGCTGTATGAATCTTTTTTCTATTGAGTTCTTGTTTATGGAAGTGTAAAAAAAGTTTTAGGGGGGATTAAATCTTTTGGAAGGAAATGTTCTATTCTAAAGGTAAAAAACAAGAAATCGAATCTCTGGAGAAGATATTCTTAAGTTTTACACATGCAAAATGTCAATGAGATGTAGAAATGCATAATATGTCTAGAAATATTGTATGCTACATATGGAGCTACAGATAGATTTTTGGGAAAGGGGGCAATGATAATTGATTTCAGTTTTTTCCACGAATTCTCATAAGTTTCATTGAATGTATCTATCCCGGAAAGGACACAACTTCTATGTCAATAGATCATGCACAGATTTTTTACTATGATCTAAAGAAAAATGTGGGGAAAGGCATCCGGATAATTGATCAAAATTTGGAGGAAAAAGGGAAAGTTTTTTTTTGGAAGTGTTTAAAGAAAAACTTTGAATTTAAGAGGATTGTTTTGCCCCCAGTTCTACAAAAACCCATCAAATTGAAATGAATTGGGAAAGAAGTGCTTATATTGTCAATTTATTTAAAGATTGTTTAGGTATGCAAAAGATTTTTCCTTACATACTGAATGACATAAAAAAAATTTTCATTTGGCCTTTCCCCTTTTGTTTCTTTTTCAAGAAAAAGCTTCGTTATGGTTCAAAACCAAGAACAAGCCAAACCTTGTTTTCCAAAACTGGGAAAAAGTGGAACCAAAGAATAAGCTCAAAAGTTTTAAATTTTGAACAAATGAAATCTCTTGGAAAGAACTATAAAAACGGCTTTCAGCGGTTGTGAAAAAAAACATCAAAGAAGAATTTTCGTTTCTCAAATTGATTTAAGGTTTTAGAAACTTCAAAAATTTAAAGTTTTAAAAAAAAAATCAGAAGCAATTTCGATCATCAAGAAAAATTTAAAGAAAAACTCACTGAATTTTATCATTACAATTTTTGTATGGAATTTAGGCAGCAACTAAAAAAGGGTTTATCCAACAACGTCTATGCTTTTGATAACTTTTTTTCTCAGGTGAAAAGGATTGGAGAATCAGTCATGACATCATTCAAACTTTTTGATTCAAAGACTGACAAAACATCACAAGCCCACCAGCCTTTATGCGGAGTCAAGTTGTTTTGTCAAAGTATTTTCTAAATTGTTTGTAAGGGAAACCCATGTCATTGATCTGGGAAAATTTACTTGACAAACGTTCTTCCAAACCCCTACCACAACTTTTAAATTCACGGGTCACTCGTCCCAAAAATCTTAGTTTTTCTCTTCATGATTTTTTTCTTTCAAAAAATTTTTTGTTAAGACTCATGATTCAAAGACCTTTTATTTTCTTTATGCATAAATCAGGGGGGGTTATTTTTTATGATTAAAAAAAAGGTGGAGAAAATATAAAAACAAAACAATAATCACTTATAAAAAAAAGCAAAAAGAGTAGTAGGAAGCACATAATTGTTTGCTTGATATATATTTATTGTTTTTTGATAGGTTGCTGAAAATATATGTTTTTGTTTCTTGTTAGATTTTTGTGTAATTATATCCGTTCGTGTTTTTACAAATGTTCTGTTATCATTAAAAGGGGGAGAATGTTAAGTTTTCTACTTTGGTTCTAATTAGTTTTGAATAAAAAAAAGGTTTAACATATTTTTTAATGTTTTATGTTTAGCAGAAGGGTTTTTTTAAAGTTTCGAAAAAATACGATATTTTTTTTTATTAATCAATCAGAAGCATTTTTTAAAAACCTTTGTGAAAAAGGATAGAACAAAATTTTTTTATTAACAACCGAAGCATTTTTTAGAACCTTTGTGAAAAAGGGTAGAATTGATATTTTTCTTATTTAAAAGATTAGAAGCATTTCAAAACCTTTGTGAAAAAAAAATAGAAATTTTTTTGTCAGAACTTTTTCAAACCTTCATGCTTTTACAAGTTTTTTTTTTCTTAGTAAAAAAAGTTTTTAAAAAATCAAGACCCCGCTTCATGTTCAAGTATATTTGGGGAAATACTTGATGTGTTTTTTATTAAGTTGGATTTTTATTCATGGGGGTTTATTTTAACATTTTTTTTTTATACGATTTTTTATATACAAGGTTTACTCGCTTAATTTTTTTTTTTGGACACGTCAAAAACAGATCTTATCTTTAAAACAAGTTACGTCAAAAAACGGGTTTTTTTCTTTTAAAAACTTTCTTTAAATCATTTTATCCAGAGGTCAAGGCAAAAAAATTTTTTTTTGATACTTATCTACGAAAGATTACCCCAAAAAATCTAGCAACTCCGAAGCATCAAGATATTTTTTTTGAACAAAACATTTAATTTCAAAAAAAAAAACACAACCTTTTTATCCAAGATTTCTCAAAAAGGGAAACTGATTAATCCAAAGGAAGAAGAAGACAAGACAAAACAACAAACGAACACATCTATGTTTTTTTAAAAAAAAATTAGCTTTTGTTGGTGAAAAAAAAAGGTCCCCATTTTATTGAAAAAAAAACTTAAAATTTTTGTTGTTTCACTTCTTGTGTGAGGAATTTGGGGGTACTTTCATCACTTAGTTTGAGTGATTAGCTTAGTGAAGAAGCTAAAAGGGGCCCAAAGTGAGACTTGCCTTGAAGAGGCTTTTTTGTATACTCTTTACCTTTGATAAGTGAAACACAACCCTAAAAACAACTGGGACACGGCTTTAAACTAAAAAAAGGACTATGTTCGGACGGAACCTTATAAATCTTTTAGCACTTTCTCTTCTTTCTTTTAAATTTTTGCATTTATTGTTTTCATTTATTATTTTTCACATTTTTTTTATCAAGAGATTTTTGATAAAATGTTAAAATTTTTAAATTTTAAGTTTTTAATCGATTTCCCCCCCCTTATTAATTATTTGGGCCAACAAACCCCTTTTATCACCCTTGTTTGGGGAACCCCTATGAAACATGCTCGCCCCAAATCCAATCTCTGATTTTAAAAGAACTTACGATGCCCCTTTTCTGGTTCATTTTACACTCTACTTCTTTTGCCACTCAAATTGAGCTTGGGCCCTTTTCAGCATCTCCACAAATTCTATGTTCCCAAATAGAGCATTTTAGCATCGCTAAGTCCTTTAGGGTTTTTTTTCCACTTTTCTTTTTTCTCTCTTCTTTTAATGTTTTGCCTCTCTTTCGCTTTCCCTTTTAAATTTAAAAATTTGCCCTTTTCTTTACAAAGAGCTCAGTTTAAATTTTTTTCTAAATCCCTTTTGTCCTCCTCTCTTTGTAGCCTCACTTAATCTCATATTCTTTTCTTTCGGGTTTTTTTTTTTATGTCTCATAAACCTCATCTTCTTTCTTTTTTCTTTTTGACTCTCACCACTGTCCCCTTTTTTACTCTTTCTTTTTTACCACTCTCTTTTTCCAATTTTTAACTGGTCCTCATAAACTGTTTAGGGGCAAAGGCAAAAGATAACTCATAGGAACAAAATCCACAAAACCCACATAAGGCAAGAACCCAAAGGAATTTTAAAACTTTGCAAAAGAGGGCCCCTTTTTTACAAAACGACTCGGGAAAAATTTATAAATTAACCTCTTTTCTATTATTTTTGTATTGTGTTTTTCCAAAAGCTTCTTATTTGGGTTTACAAAGGGAATGGAAAAAAATCAATTTTAAAACTTGCTTTTGGGTTATCCATGGTCGACTTAAAAAACAAAGGTGAACTGAACCCATGTTCCAGCAAAGCAAACATTGAAGATTTTTTTTGATTTTAATTTTTTTTTTAACATTATTTTGAAGCTTTGTAAGACATTTTTATTTGGTTGTAATTTTTCTTTTTAAGACCGCCCCCCCCCTAAAAAAATCATAGTTGTAATTTTGTGAACTTTTTTTAACCCTAAAAAGAAAATTAAAAAAACTTTCTTAAATAGGTTTTAGGGACTTTTACATTTTGAGAAAACACCCTTTTTTCTGCCCTAAGGGGTCATCTTTTTCTTTCAATTTACTTTTCAATTTCATCCCTGAAAATTTTGGCAGAATGACTTGAAATCGATTGTGAGTAAATCATCTTTCTTGTTGTTTACAAAAATTTACTTTTTCGATCATATTTAGGGCTATTTGTTGTTCCCCTCTTTTAAAAAAATTTGGGGTTTTTTGTTTTCAAAATTAATTCAATTCAATTTTATTTGGGGAAATTTTAATTTTTCCACATTTACTATTGTTCATTTCATTCTTACATAGATCCCGTTCACAAATTTTGTCTCATTTTTTATTTGAATCCACGTGAATAAGGGGTTTAAGTAAATATTTTTTATCTCCAAATTGAGGGAAATTTTTCCCCCTTTTTATTTTATTGTGCTTAGTCTTTTAGGCAGATCAGTAAGGGCCCTTTAAATTTTACTCAAAAGGGAAAATTATTTTAAAAATCACATGTTTTAAACCCCCCTATCAACTCCATGGTCTTCCCAAACAATAAGTGAGTGCCTACATTGGAACACGCACCGATAGCTTAAATGGGAAAAAACACAAGAAAACAATCCAAATAAAAACCTCAAAAAAAACAAGAACCCAAATTTGGGTTTACTTTCAAGCAAAATTGGATCGTAAACCCTAAATACAACATTTATTCGAATGAGTATTTTTATATAAAAATTTAACACTATAAGTATTCCTCAATGAAGACACAAATTAAAACTTAAAAAAACCACATGATTACTAAAAAAAAACAACAAAACCACTTCCCGGATTTACCTTCCAAATGGATTGATTTCATGGGTTTTAAAAATTTTTTTTAAATTGATGAAAACGAAAAAACAAATATGATAGTAAATCAAATGAAACATAAAAATTTCGAATAATATAATTTCAAATCTACCCAAGAAATTTCAAAGTAACCCCCAGATATGACCACTAGGAAGAAAAGAAAAGAAAAACAATAAAAGAAATTTGGGTACAACTAAATTTCAAGTTATTCACCCCCTAATTTTTTAACTTTTGGGATTGAAATTGTTAAGAGGGGATTGAAAAGAACCCTAAGCTCTTTCGAAAAGTGAGGGCTTAAATCAAAAAAAAAAATTCCCTTAAAACCCACTTTAAGCAAGTTTTTATACTTATTTTTCCCTTTGGGTTGAATTTTTTACAAATTCAATTATGCACTTTTAGGGTGCCAAAAATGAAAATTAAAAAACAAATAAAAAGCCCAAAAAAAATTTACAACATAAAAGGTCCAAAGAACCTTACAAAGTACAAAAATAATATACTTCAAGAGCTATGCTTCAAAGTGAAATCAATCGCAGGGGCCCTTTATGAAATTGATGAATCCTATGGCCATCAATAATGTAAAACTTTTTGGGCTACCTGGGAAAAATATTGTACCTGTAGTTTATTATTAAAATATTTTATTACATATAAAGAAATAAAGTGAAGTATGACGTTTGGGATCATCATTCAAATCGATTTTGAGAACATCTATGGTGTTGGAAAATTTCCATCATCTCCTCGATTTCAAAAAGATTTGCGTTTAAATCTAGAGGTCTTTTCTAGAACGAACCCGGACACTTACTACCCCTTCTTTTGGGCTATCAGAATAGTGAAGTACTTCGATTGTTCCTAAACTGGTGCACCTCAGAGGGAGTCATGGGTGAAAAATACAATCAAGAACCCCCCATACGACCTTTAAGGTGTTCCCAATCCTTTTTGTAACACTTGCCCGATTAAACATCCAGGGCTTACCTAAAACAAATGGAATGCACACATGGGAATCATATACTTTTAATCTTATCTGACATTTCTATTAACACCATGGGCACCTTCGCCCTTACGAACTTCATACTACTTTAATCCAAAATTTTTCAAAAAAATTATTAAACGATTACAAAAAATAAAAAAATAATAAGTACTTCAATCACAATGGAGAGAAACAATTTCAAAACTTTAAAAATTTCAAGAAATGTACAAAAAAAAAATTAAAATGTTGCAACGCATAAAATTATTTTAATATTTTGAGAAAATAATATTTTTTAAAAATAAAACAATTAAAAGAAATAATCTTGGGCAAAAAAAGAAAAAAAACAAACCCCTTAACAAATTGAACTATATAAAAATTTTTCAAAAAAAAAACGAAGAATAAAAAAAACCCAAATATAGACCTATAAAAATAAATAAAAATAATCTAAGCCTTTAGTTTGAGTAAATTAAATTAAAAAAAAAATCACGAAACAAAATTTTTTTAGCAATATTCGATTGAATAATAAATTAAATTAAATATAAATCAAAAATTTATAAAAAAAATTTAGAGAAAACATTTTCTTCAGAATAATCAAATTAACCAGACAAAAAAAAATTTTGTAATAAATTTTAAAGATAAAATTTTTTAAAAAGTTTTTCCAATCGTGCAAAATTTAAAAATAATTTTTTTAAAACAAAATAAAATTAAAATTTAAAATAATAAATAAAAAATATATAACAGAAAAAAAGCCCATCCTTCTTTTCTTTTTTCCCCTCAACAGACCCACCCCCCTTACCCTTTTTCCTCCTCTCTCCCCTTTCATTTTTTCTTTCTTCTTTTTCTTTTTTTTTCTTTTTCTTTTTCTTCTCCTCTTCATCCTTTCCAAATCATGGCACCCCAGACGTTCGCTTTTCTTTTTTTCTTCTTCTTTATGGGTCGTCTTCTTCCCCCCTTCCCTTATTTTTTTTCCCTTCGCCTCCACAACGGTGACAATGCCCCAGGGAAGGGTAGTGACAAACTGAAACAGACAGAAATAGCACCATGCCACAACCGTGAGACCACCACACAGGGGCAATAATCGTCGATGACAATGGTGGCAAAAGCTTCCAAGTCATTCCACTCACTTCTTCTTGAGGGCGGGGCGACAGGGTAAGAATGGGGGAAAGGGGAAAAGAAAATGGAAGGGAAAGAAAAGGGGTTTGGGTGTGTAGAGGGGGAGTGTGAGAGTGGTAGTACTATGGTGGGGTGTGAAAAATGTTAATTCTCAATTTGTTTGATGTTAAAAAAAGGGGAAAAAAGGTAACGTATGTTTGAGCTTGTCAAATCTTTTTAGAAAAAAGTACGAATTTTTTGAAATTTTTCTAAATTGAACAAGGAGACAAATTTGTTCAAACCTTAAAAAGTGTTATGTAGTTTATTTTGTTCGACAAAAGGTGTTTAAAAAGTATATAGTGTATCCTAGTTTCTATAATCTTTCAGAAGCATTTCAGAACCTTTACAATAGGAGAATAGTTGACAGTTTGTTTAGAAGTACTTTCAGAACCTTCATAACAGGGGGGAATTAACTTTACTTCAAAGCATTTTCCCAAAACCTTCCATGTCTGTCACAATTTTCTCCAGATTTCGTTTTAAAAATTTTTTTGTATCAATGTTTTTTAATAAATTTAAAGGGCCTACTTACGGCAAGTATTTTTGGGGAATATACTTGATGTGTTTTACAAAAGTTGGATTTTAAGCAGGGGGTTTTTTTTAATTTACTAAGTTTTAAAAAATTTTATCAAAGATTTCTTTTTTGATAAAGTGAGTCAATGATTTTACAAGTTTTATCAAGTTTTAAATAAAATATTTATGCTAATTTTGGGAGATCCAGTATTTCAAAGATAAGGATAAGAAAAATGGTTTTTACATAAAGAATGCCCACAATGGGGGGATATTTCAACAAACTTGATTCAAAAAATATCCCCAAAAAAGATTCGGCCCAAACTGATTATCCAACTTTTTTAAAAAAAAAAATATCACGGAATGCAAATCCTCCCCAAAACAATCAACTTATTTTTAAAATACAAAATTTAAAAAAAAAAAAGCTTGTCACTGGAACTCCAAGTAATCGTTATGTTTCTTTCATAAAAGGAGTGTTCAATTAAAAAAAAAAAAAGAAGAAGGAAGAAAAAAACGTTCTTCTTGAGAAAAAAAAACAACAAAAGAAAAGGCTCAAACATCTTAAAGCAGAAAAATTTTACAATCTTTTATCTATTTTATAGAGGAAATTTGATTTTTCCTCATTGTCTTTAAAAAAACCCCTTTTGGTATAAGGAATTGATAGTTGTTTCATCACGTAGTTTGAGGTTGCTTATAAAGGGGCTAGAAAGACTTAGCATGAACTTGCCTTAAAGGGGTTTTTTTGTACACTTCAATTTTTTTGATATGTAAAAACACAACCGGTATAACAACTGGGACCCCGGCGTGGGCTGGAAGAGGGGACTACGCTCGAGGGGGAACCTCATAAATCCTGAGCATTCTATTCTTCTTACTCTTTTTGTTTCTGAATTATTGTTCTTCATTTTTGTTATTCTGTGATTTTATTAGTCAAGATTTTTTGAATGATTTGCAAAAAAGTGAAATTTTTAAAAATTAACATTCCCCCCCCCTCTTACAATCAAAGGGGGACCAACAATTTGGTATTGAGCAGGACTCATCTTTTTTCGGTGACCAAAAGGTTGAAATAATGTTGCAATTAATCGAGCCCTTAAATTCATCCCAAAAATTCCAATGGGGGGGGGGGGGGGGAAAAAAAAAGAATGTTATATTACGGGCCCATTTCATTTGGGAAAAAGTATCCCCTTTAAAACGGAAATTCGACCTTGCAGATTCGGAGAAAAAAAATTATGAAAAAACAATAAACGAAAAATTTTTACGACACTATTGCCCATCAGATTTTCTATTTGATATCCGTGTGAAAGTGAAAAGGGGAATTTTGGGGATATATATCTGATACATTGAAGGGACTGATCCATCAAGGAAAAACCAAATAAATGCTTAATTTTTAATAGAAATGAATTATTAAGTTTAAGTCAATGAAGAGTCAAAGATGCTTTTAACAGGTTTACAGCTATTAAAATGACTTGCATCATTTTAAAGAAACTTCCAAGTCTAGATCTTGTGGGGGAAAATTTTTGGGATATTGCCACCATCGGGGATGCAAAGAAAACTGTTATAGAGGAAGCTAAAAGACTAAACAATAACTCACCCAAATTTGAGAAAAAGTTTGGGATATGAGCCCACACTTAAAAACCACGAAAGAGAAAAGGGGGCACCAAGGAAAATCTTTTAAAGTCAAGGAAAAAGCAAATGAAACTAAAAGGATGAAGCGCGATGAAAAGAGAGGCATCATCTTCTGCCTAGATAAAACGGGCTGCTAAAGAAGAAAAGGGGTAAGAATTTAAAAATTTTTTAGAAAAATTTTAAATATAAGCAAAATGATGCAGGAAAAGCTTACAAGGAGAAAGAAAAGAAGAAAGAAAAAGGGAGATTAAATGTTATGAAGAAAAAGGCCCAGGACACATAAAATAGAATGCCAAACACGATTAAGAAAATGGAAAATTATAAAAAGAAAAGTAGTGCAATGCAAAATATGGAGTGATTTAGGGGACAAGAAAAAAATTTCCGAAATTCAAAGAAGGAGGGGATAGGCAAATCTTTGAAAAATGGTAGTTTTGAGGACACCTAAAATCTGATAAGATGTAACTGATACGACATGCAGTAGAAATGGTAAGCTTTTAAAAGGGCCTAAAAAGGGCAAATTTAAAAGATTACAAATATGCAAACGAATAAAAGCTCTTAAGAATGAAAAAAAGCAAAAAACAAACAAATCGTTCTTGTAGATGAAAATATATCCTGAAACAAGAAAAGAATCCATGCAGTGAGTATTGAAAAATTAAAAATAAAAATATCTACTTGAATAGAAAAAAGTGAATAAAGGTAAAAATTGATAATCTACAAATTTCGTTGAAAACTCCCTTTTAAAAAATTTGAAAGTGACAAGAAATTGACAATTTTTACTTTCTTCACAAAGAGTCTCAAATGAAAAACATGGATTGGGATATGAGCATGGTTCGATTCAAAAATCGAATCAAAATACATTTTTTTGTTAAGGGCTAAATAAGTTTTTAAGTGAGAATCCAACAACAAAAGTACATTTCGAATACAATAATGTTAAAAGGGGAAATACTAGAACTTTTACAGAATATTTTGATAAAAAGTATCCTCAAAATGGTACAAGAAGCAATACCAGAATTTAAAACAGAAGTTATGAAACCAGAATTTCAAGAAATAGGTAAAGGCAGGTACAGGAATCTAATTCTATGCATGTTTTTTTTTGTAATAAATTTTGGGCATTTTGGGAAAAATTTTTCTTTATAAGAAAAATAACTCAGACTAACAATAAATAAAAAAAAAATGAGCTTATCTTTTTGAGGCCCAAAATCGCTTGGGGTTTCCCAAAAATTTTAATTTTTTTATTTTTACGGAACATGAAGCTAAAATAAGAGAACTGGATTTGGATAGTGGATTTTTAGAAAATACTGAGATCTTCATTATTCAAAAATAACTTGGGGAAAAAAAGGGGTTTTAAGTTTGGAAGTATAGAGGTAAAATAATTTTCCCCTGGAAGTTGGGTTTCCCACTTTTTTCATTGAAAAAGTATATTTGTGCAAGGGTTTAAAATAATCTACTTAGTATTTGCAGTTTTGAAAAAAGGATATAGAAGATTTTTGATCAAGACAAGTGCTATCTTTTAATGAAAAAATGAAAGATATTTTTAAGGAATTTGGAAAAAAAAATTTTATTCCCTAAAAACCCGCTAAATGTAATGTTTGTTGTTTAATTTTCCCGAATGATCATTTTTTGCTTGGGGATAAATAATAGGGCTTTAATTTTTAAACATTAGAAAAAATTATCTAAAAAGGAATTATTAAAAGGGTTTCCTAAGAAAAATATTTTAAAAAAGATGTGAAAAGTGAAAGCTTAAAGAATAAATGGTTTCTGTCTCTCAAAAAAGTAAAAAAAGTAATTTCAACAAGAAACCCCTTGAATTTTTGCTCTTGATTTTTGGGGGCCCTAAGTCTTAAGCTGGGGGGAAACAAATTTGAAATTGTTTTGTTATGATTTTTCAAGATACACTTGGGGTTTTATTTTCCACAAAAAAGTACCTTTGATTTTTTTAAAAAATTTGGAAAAAAAATCAAATAAAAGGAGTTTCCATATTAGTCTTTGAACTGATCATGGGTAGAATTTTTAAAATGCAAGTTTTTTTAAAATTTTTGTGAAGAACATGGTATATCTCATAATTTTTTATCTCCATACACTCCCAACAAAAAGGAGTATGAACGCAAGAATAGAAATTACAAAGAGATGGGCATGTTAAATGAAAGTGAAAGCTAAGTATTTTGGGCAGAAAACAGTTTCTACACTTGCTAAACACAATAGAGTTTTCATTTGACCTAGCATCAAAGACGCTTATAATATTCGAGGGAAAAACCTAACGTTCATATTTTCATATCTTTTGGGTTAAAGATTTGTGGGAAAAGAATCCCCCAAACCTTGGAAGTTTTAAAAAAAACTAAAGAAGCTTTTTCTTAGGATATTCTCTAAAAGTCGTGCTTTTCGTGTTTCAATAAATCATCAAAAACTATTTAAGAATCAAAAAATGTTAAATTTATTTAGGATTGGATGTTGATTCTGAGAAGAAAAACTCCAATTCTAAAGCAGAAGTTATTTTAAACCTAAGTCAGAAGCACCTGCGTTTTCATTCGAGGTTGGTCATAGACCAAACAGGGAAATGGGGAAAGGACTTAAGAATTTTAAGTCTAAACAAGAGGCTTCTAAAAACCCGGAGGGATAAGTCGCACATCTTCTATCAAAAAATAGGTAAGTTCAATCTGGGGGTTTAAAAAAAGAGCTAATTTCAAAATCGAAAATCATTTTGTGTTGTTATCCCAAATTGAACCAAAAAATTGAAGAACTTTGTGAGAAATTGGGTCATCTCTAGCAAGAAGAATTTAAAAAAATTTCAAAGAAACAATGTAAAGGAACTTTTCTAACCTAGAGGGAAAATCTAAATTGGAACTAAATGGGTTTTAAAAATAAAATTTGATGAAAGACGGCAAAATTATAAGAAATAAAACAAGATTAGTCTAAAGGGTTTTTTCACAAGAAAAAGGGAAAAGTTTTGATAAAAAAAAAATGCACCCGTTTTAACTAAAGCAATACGGTTTATTTTTGCTATGCATTTATAAGGTTTTAAAGTTTTTTTAAAAGGTGTAAAAAGTGATTTAAATGGTTTTTTTAAAAGAAAATTTTTTGGGAACAAAACCCCCTGGTTTTTTTTAAAATCCTTTTAAAAACAGACTATTTTTTTAAATTTAAAAAAGCCTTTATGGTTTTAAACAAGCCAAGAGCTTGGTATGAAAAAATTGAGTTGTTTTTGATCTCAAAGGTTTTCAAAGGAAACTTGACACTACTTTATTCTTTAAAAATTTGATAAAAATTTGGGTTTTACAAAAAAATGTGGATGATTAAAACTTTGGATCACTAAAAGAATTGTTTTTGTCAAAAAATTTGCTGAGACCATGTAAGGGAGAATTTTTAAAAGCAAAGGGGAGAATTGCTTTTTTTTGGGGTTTAAATAAAACAAACAAAAAAAAGGAACTTTGTTCATCAGAAAATTACAAAAAAAATATTGAAGAATTTGGGTATGAGGGTGCAAAAAGGTTCAACCCTATGATACTTCAACAAGGTTAACTTTGACTCAAATGGCAGAAGGGGAAATGAGAAAAATATATGGGAGCCTTATAGGTTCTTTATTTTACTTGACTGCAACAAACCTGATATTTTGTTCTTTTGTGTTTGTGTGCTAGATTTAAGCTGCACCAACGAAATTATTTATTGCTTAAAAGCGATTTTCAAATACCTATTAATACTTCAAATTTTGGCACTGGTATCCAAAAATCAAAAATTTTTAAATTTTAAAGGATATTTTGATGTAGTTTTCTGGTTTTAAAAAAGATAGAAAAAGCACATCGGTACTTGTCAATTCCTTGGTGATAAATTAATTTTTTAGTCTTCTAAAAAAAAAAATTCTGTTGCTCTATCCACACGAATCTGAAAATGTTTCTATTGGTAATTGTTTTGGACAAGTTTTATGGATAAAAAAAACAATTAATGATTATGGAATAAATTTTAAAACGTCCAAAAATGTGAAACCGAGTGCAATAAATTGACAAAAAAAACCAGTACACACTAGGGCAAAGTAATAGAAATTAGGCATCATTTTAAGAGACATGTCTAAAGGGGATATAAAGTTAATTTGTGCAACCCATAATCAATTTTTAGCATTTTTACTAAACCCCCTTAAAAAGGGAAAATTTGAATTTAGTAGAAATAATTAGGAAATTTTTACCCTTTTTGAATTTTTTTTTCCCCCCGAAACCTTCAAATTTTTGAAAATCTTTTTTTCATATAATATATTTTTTTTTTCAATTTTCCTTTTTTCGCAATCGCTTTTTTTCTCTCTCTTATTTTCCTTTCTCTCTTTTTGACTCTAAAGGCCCCAAAAAATTTAGAACGTCTCAAAAAAATCCTTAAAAAAAAAAAATCCTCAACAAACCTTTTTTGATTCATGTGTTTTTTCAGATTTCCAGAAAAAAAAACCCAAAAACCTTTAATAGAGGGAAATTTGAGTTCCCCGACTTCGAACTTCTTGGTTCCAAGAAAATTTTCCAAAAAAAATGGGTTGCTCGCTTCAAAAGGGGGGAAAAAAGGGTTACCACGAAACCTCCCGCCTAAGAAAACGTAAAAGCAAAAAAAACAAAGGAATGTACCAAGTCTGAAACCCTAATTCAAAATCTCCGAAGAATAAAAACGAGGTTTTCTTGTGTTTTGGGATTTTTAAATTTTTTTACAAGTAATGGATTTTACATAATGAAATTTTTTGAACCCAAGGATGCATGGAACTTTGCTTTTTACTCAAGTTTTTTATGGCGGTGTGTAAAAATTTTAGGAGTTTTAAGTCCTTCGGGAAAGGAAAAAAGGGGGGTTTTTGGGGATTGACAAGACTTCAATTTCTGGGCAATGAATTAAATGTCTAAAACCTACAGATGAAATGATATGTAAAATTACAAAAATCCCATGATAGGCCTTTTATACTCAAACTTTATAGTATAAATTGTGTTAAAATTTTTATTGATTTTTTTTAGAAATCATAAGGAAATGGTACTTTAATTCATCTTTGGATAAATCAGGTTAAATGGGGTTAAGGCTAATTCAATATTTTTAAAAAGTCATTTTCAACTTGGACAAACAAGAATTACACCACCAGGGGAAGCCGGTTTGAGGACCCCAAGGTTTAAAACGTGTTACACACGGACAAGAGGGGAAAATGAGGACTTTGAACAGAGAAGACACGGCAAGCACGCCCCTGGGGAAGCCGTGGGGAAAAACCCTGCTTGGAGCCGGGTGGGAAGCTAGGTTGCCCAAAGGGGAAAAAGTGTGGAACATCAACCAGATGAGGGGACGGGTTGAAATCTAGCCGTGGGGGTAACCCGGGACCCTGGACACGAATGAAGACTTGAAGATTAAGCACAGATGAAGGCACGGGGAAATTGGCTGTGTGTGTAACCGGGTTACATGGGCGCGATGAAGACTTGAAGAATAGCACAAGGGGTGGCCGCTTTTCCCCCCAGGCCGTGTGGAGGGCTGCCAGGCAAACGAATCTCACTTCCGAAATCACTTGGAAAAGGAAAGATATTTTCGTACTGCTCAAAAGATCACATGCCATCTCCCAAAAAATATAAATAACCAAACCCCAGAGGATTAGGGCAACTTTTAAAATTTGATCTTGGAATCTTGATTTTGAAAAAGGAACGCGGAGGGGAAGCAGGGAAACCCGGGGTTTATTAGTTTCTATTTTTTTATTTTCGTTTTATTGTAACATAGTAGCTAAGCTCTTTTTTAGCCAAAGGGGATAGAGTTTAATTATCCCCGAAATTGGGGGGACAATTTACTTGTATTTTTCTATCTTTTCTTCGGTATTTATTACTTCTGACGTTTTTTTCATTATTTTCTTTTTTGATTGGTAGAATAAACTCTTCTACTCAATTACAAGTTTAAAATATTGTCAACTAGTAGTCAAATCCTAATTTTTTGTTGTTTTAGTCATACGCAAAAAACAGTTTGGGGTTTTAAAAGAATGATCGAATTCATGTTATGGGGGTGTGTACTGTTTAAATGGTTACTTATAAAACTACGGCATGAATTGGTGGTCCTCTAGACTTAATGCATTAAGATTAAAAAACCTAAGGCTTGTCTAAGGGTTTTTTAATCAAAAAAAGAAAAAATTCAAAACACTTTCTAGGTTTCGAGGAATAAGGAAAAAGGTTGTTTAAACTTGTTAATAACCAAACCAATTTATCTAGGAACAAGAATAGAGAAAATTTGCATCGATGATCAATTCATATAATTTAAACCCTCTTGATTTCCCTTTGGGTAGGGTTTTTATCAATATACAAGTTTCTTTTCTTGTTTTAAAAAATTTGTTCAATTCACAAACCAAACACCCCCCCCCCCCCCCCCCCTGTAAAAAAAGTTTTAATTGAGAAAACCCAGATTTTCTTTTTCTACTGTTGGGAGGGGGTACCGATTCCTGCATCATGGTCGACTGTAGGATTCGGGGGCCATAAGAATTTTATTTTCTAATCATTGATTATAACTTTGTAAAGTAATTTTTTACTTAAGTTTTTTACGATTCTGACTTGTAAGATGATTATCAAACGGTGAACACGGCCATGATAATTTAGAAGGTTCTAACCCCCTTTTGGGGGGGTGACACTCCCCGATTGTCAACTAATGCTGCATAAAGGGGTAGGATTGGGCAATAGTAAAGTAATTTTTTTATAGGCCGCAGATATAACATTCGCACAACTATACATCATTGTGAGTACATAATGGTTTT
>JBBMOL010001893.1:0-31119 GCA_037954665.1 Laguncularia racemosa
AGGTTCCGCCCCCCCCCATCGCTTTTTCAATTAAGGGTTAGGTTTGAATTCTACAATGAAGCCCCCCATAAAATTTTTTTTTGAGTCAATCTTTTTAGTCTTTATTGACTCGAGACTTTTTTTTATGAACAGATTCATCTCTAATTAATCAACCGTATTGATGCTTTATTACATTGTTTTTTTTTTTTTAATGAGATGACTCATAAAAAAACCCTTTTACAAAGGGGGGAAATCCTAAAAAAAATTGATTTTCCCTTTTCTTTTTTTCACCCTTCCATTTATCTGCAATTTTTCTCCCAAAAAAATAAAAAATCAGATTGGTTTTTCTTTTAAATTTATGCAAAAAAGATTTCAGTTGCTACAATGATATGCCCAATAAATTTGGATCAAACTTGACTAAATTTTTTTTTATCCAGATAATGTGAATGTTGTTGGTTATTCGTTTTCCCTTAAGCTAAAGTTGAAAAGGGGGCTTCGATCCTTTTTTTTTTTTTTAATCCTATCCTCTAAAAAAAAAAAACCAACGATCCACACTAAAAAAAGAAATTTAAAATTTTAAAGAAAAAAAAAAAATAAAATCAAATTTTTATTTAACCCAATAAAATTTTAAGAATTAAAATTTTTCCCTTTTTTTTTGTTTTAAAGGGAAAAAAGAATCAAAGAAAAAGATTTTGTTGTTTTTTATTCTTTTTTTTTTTTTTTAATGGATAGAACAGTAAATTTTCTTATTCTTCTTCTCTAAATACCAAATTTTGATGCCTAATACCCCATAAATAGTTCGGAGGATAGGAACAAAAAACAATTTTGCTCGAAGGGTTTTGTAGGGGAACCCTACCCTCTCTAAACCTTTTCAAAAACGTCGATTTTTTTTTCCGAAATGGGGCCCTGCAATTTGAAACTTGAATTCCTTTTGTATCCGCTTGTTGGGTTAAATTTTCAATACCTTTTTCATTGCTTTGCAAAATTTGAGACCCAAATTTTTAATTGTCCGGCTATAAATTCGGCAAGAAAATTGGGGTTTTCCAAAAGGGTTTTGGGAAATTTTTTTAATAGCAATGTTAATTTTTCCCGGTTCACAAAATTTTAATTTTCTTTTTGAAAAATTCAGCTGTAATTCTTCGATTTTTGGGGTTCCCTGCCTTCTATTAATAGTTTTGGGGAAAATCCCATATAGTTTTTTGACTTGAATCAAAACAATTCGTTTTTTAAAACTTTTATCATGCAACTCCCTCAACCCCAGAGGATATTTTCATATTTTTTTGGATGTAATTTTGATAAAAATCTCTTTTTTTTTGATCTTCTTGAAACCCCCCGGGGAAAAATTTTTTTGGGGTTTTAAAAACCCAAAAGCATGATGATCTTGTTTTTGTACCAAGTCTGAAACCAAGTGGATTTTTTTTTTTGTCCCATAATCCTCCACTATTATACATATCATGACATTTTTTAATTTTTAAAAACTTATTCTTATTGTTTTTGACCCATTGGGTTTTTTTTTAAAGGATAAAAATAATGCTCGAAAACCTGTTTATTTGAAAAAGAAAGATGTATTTTTCCCACTACAATCCTTATATGGAAAAGGGGGTCTTTTTTTTGGGCATAAACTCCGTCCTCTAGCTCGGGGGGTTTTTAATTTCTTTTCAAGTGGGACTCTCATTGATTTTAGCTTAAAGAAAAACAAATTTCCTTCATCGAAACCCAATTGTACAGCTTTTGTTTCTGAAAGAAAAAAATTTTTTTAAAAAAATGGGATAACTTTGCTCGATAAGGCATTAGAAAAAATTAGCATAAGTTTTTTCCTCATAAAAATTTTTCCCCAAAAAATCTCATCAATTACCCTTCGCACTTTTTGACAGACATAAATATATGTTTTTTTAAAAACGCATAACTTTTCCCTTTGTTTTTTTTCCCCTTTTTAACAAATGTTCTTTAAAAGTTTTTCCCCTTTTTTTTTTTTTTCAAACTTTTTCTACCTTTAAAAATTTTTTTTTTTTTAAAATACACCTCTTAGAAATGATCAATAATTATCTTATTCTTTTTTGGGAAATTTTTAACGAGGGGGTTTTTTTTCTTTTTTCGCATGTGTAGGGGTTTTTTTGAAGGGGGAAACTTTTCCCCCAAATTTTTGGCCTACCATACATCTTTTAAAAAAAAGGGGCCCAAAGCCCCTTTTCCCCCATGTTTTGGCAATAAATTCCGATCTTTTTAGGAAAAATTGGTAGATCCCCCAGCCCCCAAATTCTTATTTTTTTTTTTTCCCCTTTTTTTTGTTTTTTTTAAAAAATTTTTTTTTTAATAAATGTTTTGCTAAAAAAAAGGGGGTTTTTTTTTTTGTTCCCCTTTTACAGTTAATTACCCCCCCCTTTTTTTTTGAAAAAAAAGAAAAAAAAAATTCGTTTTTTTCCCCAATTTACTACTTACAACGGGGGGCGAAGAATCAAATTATCACTATTTTTTTTCCCCTTTTTTTTTTTCTTCTTCTTCCAAGTGCGGGAAAAACCCCAAAAAGGGTTTTTCGGTTTTTTTTTAAAACCAATTTTGGGGGCCCCCCCTTCACCACCCCCATGGGGTTTTGGCCCCACGGGGGTTTTAAAAAACTCCCCTCTTACAAAACCGGGGCGTTTTTAAACCCAGCCAACATTTCGATCCGGCTCTACCCAAAAGGGGGGGGGGGTTTTTGGGTTTAAAACCCAAACCCCAACCCCCCCCCATTTGGGGCCGACTGTTGCTGGGGCATTTTTGGAAATCAAACGGACCTCCCAAAGGAAATTTTTAAAAAGTGGCCGTTTTTTTCCCTTTTTTTGGGAAAATTTATTTTCCCCCTACAGCACCCGCTGCTCTACTAATTGTCCCCCCTTTTCCCCCCAAATGTGATTTCTATTTTTTTTTTATGGCCGTCCCCAAGGGCAATTTTTGGGGAAATAAAAAACTTTTTTTTGATCAATCAAAACCCCTTCCCAAACTGTACAACTTTTTCCAAAGCAAAAGGGGTTTCCCGGGGTGAAAAAAATGATATTATACAAAGGGGTCTTACTTTTTTGGAAAAAATGAAGTACCACATGAGGGATTAAAAACCCAAAAAACGCCGAATCACTCAGTTATAAAACTTCTACTCCAGGTTTTCCCTTCCGTCATCGGGGTTATTTTCCCCTTTATTAGCATTCAGACCGAATGACTCTCTGAAATTACGTCGTTTTTTTCCCCACATATTAGGGGAAAACGTAGGAGACATCTTTTTTTCCCCCCCCCGGGGAATCTTTCGAACCCCCAAAACTGCTGCCAAGGGGGGCCTCTGCCCAAAAAAAAAAAAAAAATGTAAAAAACCCCCCGCCCTCCTCTCTTTAAAAAAGGGGGGGTTTCGGGTTTGTGGGGCTTAAAAAAATTTGCCCTTTTCCATATTACAAATATCTCAAAAGTCAATTTTTTCATAAAACCCTACTGAACTCAATCACTTGCGCCTTTCCCCTCTTCAGTTTTCTGTTGAGGAAAAAATCCTGTAAGGTAAAAAAATTGGATCATGAACGTTTTGGGGGTTTTTGGGGTCGAAACCAATTTGGGGTTTTTTTCCCCAAATTTTACTAAATCAAAGTTAAAAAACCGCCCCCAAAGGGAAAAGGGCTTTTCCCATTTTTAAAAGGAAAAAACTTCTGTACCAAAACGGGGGTACCCAAAATTAAAACCCCCCTCGGGAAAAAAAATAATTTTTTTCTAAACCATCCCCAAAGTGTATAGACAAAAAAAATGCATTTCGAGGGGGGTTTTAAAAATTCTATTTTTACGATTCTACCTTAAAAGTCTTTTTCTTCCGCAAAAAAATTCGTTTTTTAACGGTATAGACGTTTTTTGACCCCCCCCTTTTCCCCCCTTGGGGAAATTTTTTTCCCCTCGGTTTTTTAAAAAAACCCTTTTTCCCTACAAGGGAGCCCCCCTTTTAGATAAAATTTTTTTTCGCGTATTGGATTTCTTTTTGACTGTCGGGGGCCCCTCCATTGCGTGTGCTCGGGGTAAAATTTTTGTAAAAAATGTATCGGCATGCTATTAAGTTTTTTTTTTTTAAGTTTTTTAAAAAGAGGTGAAAAAGAATAACCCCGGAAAAAGGGGCGTAATGATAAAAACTCGTAAACTTTAAAAATGCCCCCATAATAGGTCCCTTTTTTCCCCTCCCTTTTTCCCGGGTTTTTCAAATAAACTATTCATAGCTTTTACCTTAACCCCAAAAAAAAATTTTTTAAAACCCAGTGTTTTATTTTTTGCCCCTAGTGGATCCTGATTCGACATTAGAAAAATTTTTTTTTTTCCCCCCCAAAAACCGAATACTTTTGTCGGTAAATACTGCATATTTAAAATTTATCCAGACTCTTTTTTTCCCCCAGATTTCTAGTATCAAAAGTAAGAAGGGGTAATTCTTCTGTTCAAAAATTTTAAAGAAATAATAACCACATAAATTTCCCCTTTTTGTAGGGGGGGTGAGGTTCCATTGAAACGACCCCTTTTTTCCCCAAAAGACTTGTTGGGGGGGGCCCATTGGCGGAAATCCATAGAATTGAACCTACAAATTTCCCCCCAAAAAAAGAGTTGGGCGCTTTAACCTTTTAGCCATGGATCTTAGGGGGGGCCCCCCGTACATGGTGAATAACCAAATTCCAATTTTAATAGATCTTGGGAAAAAAATTTTTTCCCAAATTTTAAAACATAAAAAGGGCATGACTCAAACCTTTGGGTTTTCGAATTGAGAGAGATAAAAAATTCCACAAATTTTTTAGAAATTGGCCCCCTTTTAAAATTTAGGTCCCCTTTCCCCTTTTACATTTTTTTCCACCCCAAAAAAATTTTTTAAAAAAACTCTGGACCCCCAAAAAATTTTAGTATCCAACTTCACGCAAAATTTACAGGGTTCAAAAGCAATCGATTTTTCCCCCAAAACAGGGTTTTTAAAATTTTTTTATTAGGGTCCTTTTAAAACGTATGAAGAATCGAAATAGGGCCCCCAAAAAAAAAAATTTTATTGCCCCGGGTTTCCCTTTTCCCCCAAAAAATAAATTTTCCTTTGGGAAAACCCCCCAAAAAAATACCGGAAAAAATTTTTTGGGGCCCCAAAAAATAAAAAGGGTTTTATTTTTTCGCTCCGAAAAATTCCAAAAGGAAAAAAGTTTTTCTGAGAGCTTTTTTCCCGGACCGAAAGAAGTACTTTTTTTCCCCCCCAATAACAAAAAAATTTTTTCATGCCTGAAAACTAACTGGGTTTGCGGGGGTGGAGGAACTGGGTTGGGGAAAAAAAAGGGGGCTAGGGTAAGATATCTAATGAAACCCCGCGGGTTTTAATCTCCCCCCCAAAAGAAAGATACAAAAATTGGAGTTTCCCTTTTTTTTTAAAAAATAGGGGTGAACCGATTTTTCAAGGACCCCTGATTGGGAAATTTTTTTTTTTGTCTTTTTCCGGTTTTAAAAGCGAAACATAAATTTTAATTTTTTGGCGACAGCTATTCGAAATCTTAGTTTTAAAAACTGGGTTTTTTCTTTTTTTTTTGCTTTTTTTTTAAAAAAACCAATTGAATGAAGGGGTTTTTTTAAACAACAAGAGCTGGTTCAACTTTCAATCAAATGATATTTTTTTAAATCCTCTCGAGAAAAAAATGGCAATTTTTTGCAAAATGGGGGTCAATTTTTTTTTAAAAAGGGAATTCCCCCCAAGATCTCTTCGTTAGTTTGGGGGGGAAAAAACCGCACAAAACGGGTTTTTTGAGGGAAAAAATCGAGAGAGAATTTTGGGTTTTTGGGTTGACAATGTGTGTTGGGGGAAAAAAAGGGTCGGGTTTTTTTTTTAAGGGACGGAATGGGTTTTTGGGCAAAAATTTTTTATGATTCCCCCCCAAAATCTAGTTTCGTTCAAGTAACGGATTCTAGCCAAAGGGGAAAAGGGTCTTTTGATCAATCCAAAAAATAAATTTTTGTTTTTCCCTTTTTTAAAGAGGATTCGAATATCACCCTTTTATAAATTTAAAGAGAGTTTTAACAACAAAAAGAAAGATCGATTCTTTGGATTTTTTCCCTTTTTGTCAAACAAAAAGAAAAGAGATAGAATCAGACCGACTCCCCAAAATTTTCCTTTTTGGATATTCCCCCCCAAAGCCCGGGGGTTTTTGCGGAACGGAGAAGGGGATAATAATCATCTGTTTTTCCGGAAGAAATCAAAAAATTTTTGGGGGAAACCTACAAGATCCATTCTTTTTTTTTTTTCCCGACAAAAAGGTTTTTAAAATTTTTAAACTGGTTCGAACCTACCGAGAGCCCGGGGATAGTTTTAAAAATTTTTTTGAAGCAAGTTTTTTTTTTGGGGCCCTTCCGGGGGAAAGGGGAAAAAAAAAAAAAAGTTAATAAAAATTTAAGAAAAAATTTCTATTTACAAAATCCGTCTAAACCCCAAATTTTTTTCCCATTTTAAAAAATCCGGGGGGGGGGTATTTCCGGGGGGAAAAGGGGAAAAGAAAATTTTTTCCCAAAAAAAAATTTATTTTTTAAAAAAAATTTTTAAAAATTTTTTATTTTTTCCCCTCTTTTCCAAAAACCCGGGGAAAAAGGGGGGAAAAAATTTAAAAACCCCGATTTTGAATCAGAAGAGAAAATTTTAAAAAAATGGGGGGGAAATTTTACTCTATCAAAAAAACCCCCCGGGGTCTGGTGTATCATAAGGGATTTGCCTTTTCTATTAAAATTTTTACTTTTTGGGCCCAAAAAAAATTCTTGAAGGGGGGGAAAACCCAAATCCAGGGATGAATCAAAAAAAAAACTTTATTTTTTTTACCTCCCTGTTTTTTAGAAAGAAAAAAAAAACCCCTTTTTTTCGAAGGACAAAAAAAAAAGGGGGGGCCCGGGGGTCTCCTGGGGAAAAGTTTTGGGGAAAAACCCAAAAACCCCAAAAAATGGTATTTTTTTAGCAACAACATAAGGGGGGCAGTCAATCAATATAGATTGACCCAAATCTAATTCAAACCCAAAAAAAGCACCTAGGGGTTTCATAAAAAAAAGAAAATTTAATCGATTTTTTTTTTAAAAATAGATCCGATCGCAACTTCGAATTTGGAATTAAAGGGGGTAAAATTTTGGAAATGATACTTTTAAACATAAAAATATAATGAAAAAAAACCTCAACCAACCTTTTTTGAATTTGAAAAAAATCATTTCGATCCCTTATTTTTCTTTTTTGAACCCCCAAAATCCGTGAAAAAAGGGGGGCCCCCTGCAATAGATACAAAAAATCCAATGGGGGGGAAAATTTTTTCCGGGGAAAATTTTGGGGAAAAATTTTTTTTGAGGGGGGGAAAAGCCGTTTTCAAATATCCCCTTTTTTCGAATTTTTTATTTTAAAAAAAATTTTTTGTTGATTTTGGCCCCCGGTTATTTTTCAAAAAAAGGGGGTTTTTAAATTTACTTCGTTTTTTTTTTTTTCCCCCAAATTCCCCTTTTTTTTTTGGGCCAAGTTTTCTTTTTTTTTTGTCTAACCCCACTTTTTCCCTTTTTTCTTTTTTATTTCCGGGGAAAACCCCCCCCCTTTATAGGTCCGAATCCGCGTCAAAGAATTAAAAAAGGCCGAATATCAAAAACCCCCCAAACCTTGTTAAAAAAAAAAATCTTCAAAAAAATTCATTTCAAAAAAAATTTTTAAACCCTTTTTTTTAGGGGGAACAAAAATTCCCCTTCCCCCAAAAAAAAAAAAAATTTAATTTTTCCCCAAAAAAGGAACAATATCACCATTTTTGTTCAATTTTAAAAAACCCAAAGGGGGGGAAGATTTTTTTCCCTTCCAAACTAAAATAAAATTTTTAGGAAATCTTTTTTTTTAAAAAAAAGGAAAAAAAATTTTTTTAAAAGATAAAAACCCCGAAAAAAAAACAAAAGGGGGGGGAAACCCGTGAAAAAACCCCCCATCGAAGTTTTTTTTATGTCTTTTTTATAAAGCAAAAACCCTTCGTTTTTTAATCAACCACACCCCCTTTTTTTTTTTCCCCCGTAACAAAATATTCCCCTTTATGGGAAAGAGCCCCTATCAAAATTATAAAAATTTTTTTTATGGGGGGTTTTTCCCAAAATCTTTTTTCATTCGCAACAAAAATTTTCTTTTTTTCGGGGGGTAAAAAAAAAAAAAGGGGTTTTTTTTGGGGGGGAGGGGGCTTTTCACCAATCGAGTCACAGGGATCTAACATATTCATTTCCTAACGATTTTCCAAAAAAGTGGTGACGAAAAATTAAAAAATTTTTTTCAAAAATTTTTCCCTTTTGCAAAATTTTTTCCGATTTTCCCCCCCGGTTCGTAAGGGGGATTTACTCGATCGCAACAATTTTTGGGGAAAAACCCCCAAAAAAAAGGGAAAAAAAAAAAAAATCCCTTTTTGGGGAAAAAAATTATTGTCAAAAACCCTTTCCGAAATGAATCTATTTATTCAGAAAGGGGGGGAATTGTATCAGAACTCCATTTTTTTTAAAAAATTTTGGGGGTTTTTTTTTACACTCCATGTTCTGAGAAAAAAAATTTAAAACCCCCCCCAAAAGAGGAAAAAACGGAGTCTTTTTTTAAAGAAATGCTTGAGAAAGGGGGGGGTGTATTTGAACCTTTCAACGAGATAGCTTTTTCAACTCTCCAAAAGGAATTTTATTCCAAAAATAATGTTTTTGGGTTTCCCTTTCCCCCGACGGGTACAAATATCAAAATTTTGCTATTTTTAGATACTTTTTTCAACCTATTGCCGATACTAAGTAGCAGTAAAAAAATTTGTATCCATTTTTCATGATATTTTTCAGGGATCAGATAAAACATGGCGAATTCTCAAAAAAATTGCGTTTTCCCCACAACGGAATCGAAAAGTGAATTTCGAGAAAATTTTTTCCCCAATAATCTTCTTCTGCCGAAAAAATGTTTCCCATCGAAATAATGATTCACCTTTGGATATCGACACTCTGAAAATCTCCAAATGTTCGGAGTTCCCCCCCAAAATTTTTCAACCCTTTTTTCCTTTTTTCTTTTTGGGGCAAAAACTCGTTCTTTACAAAAATCTTCTCTTTGTTTCCCGAGCCTCTAGGGGTTTAAGAGACAGAGTGCAAAAGGTCAAATCTTTGATGATTCCATCATACATGAGGGAGTTGCGAAAACTTCGGGATAGGTCCCCCTACACCCTTAACGGGAATTCTTTCTGGTTAAAGAATCTCTTTCTAGTTGCTCTGAAAAAATAGAGATTCTCTAGAAGAAAAAAAGGGGTTTCCTGTTTTCTGGCGGCAAAAATTCCTATGGGGGGGTGGTCCCGCTTAGGGGGCCAAATCAAAAACGCTCTAAGAAGAAATATTTTAATATAAATCTCATCAAATTATCGATCCCTAAGTATCATCCCAAAAACCCATCCATCGAATCACTTTTTCGAAAAATCGAGATCATCTGAAGTCATACAAGTAAAGAGATCATTCAATGATAAGAAAAGAAAAAATGAGAACGGTGATTGGGATTGATGATAAAATAAAAACCTGGGACGCGAACAGTGATTCGATTGATTATAAAGAAAAGAGAATCCTTTGGTTCAGTTTCCACCTTAACGTACAGAAAAAAGGTTTGATCAATTCATTGAGTTTGGACGCATAGTGAACAATAATCAAAGAATGACTCAGGTTATCAAATGATTTGAACAACCGGTGCAATTACATACCACTTATTGACATTCATAAAAAGTATCTAATGAAAAAAATAGTTCAATAACATCCTGTTGTAGCATAAAGACGGATATCTCTTGGCTCATATCAGACAATTACTTATTTTACAAACTCGTGTGGCTAAAGTTTTTTCATTTCACATCACAAGGAAAACCTTTTCGCATCCGCTAGCCCTATCCCCCTCTCGGGTATTTTAGAGATATTTCTATAGGAACTGACGATCCCTATTTTGTCAAATACCTAGCGACCAAACTCCTATGTACGCATTCATTACAGTAGTTCCTGAACAAGTTCCTATAACAACCTAAATGTTTTCTATAGATGATATCGGATATTGAGGAAGTTACGATATGAGGATAGTGACGATATTGAATCGTGACCTTGATTCGAGCGGAGCTTACTAACTAATGAAAAATGCGCTACCTATGGATATGATGCCGGAAATAGGACCGATTTTATATCACCCTTCAATTCTAATTAGCAAAAGCCATGTCTCCTTGCATAATATGGATTCCAAACATTCATTATCTTGATTGAATGAGTCGAATTACTTATCCCTCGTCATTGGTGACCTATCCCTCCAGGGATTGTGAAAGATGTTTCCACTAAAAATATTCATGTTATTGCTTATCGCACTCATATTCCCCAAAAAGTGATCCCGCTCTAATAGCTCCGAATAAATTAAATACATGCAATAAGATACGAAGGCTTCTTATTCCACAACAACGAAAGCACTTTTCAATTCACCCTTTCATATCGGACTAGGGATTTCACTTGGAAAAGAAAATGTTCATACAATGATTCGGGTCCATAAACCAAGGGTCCAATGTTACTGAGATCTTGTAGCACTTACCACAGAGCCCTATCGATTAGTAATTACACAGAAGAAATCAATTCATGACACAATACATTAGATCTGCTCTCATAGACAAACTTGGATTTGCGATCCCAGTAAGAACGTTCAGTAATCATGGAATCCTTTCTATCAGATAGTAAGGGCTGTTCACAAAAATGTATTATCAAGTAAATTGCCCCATAGATTCCTATATCTATCTATATGAAGAAAGAAACATGTACGAAGGGATTTCTTTTTTGGTCCAAAAGGACTTCGAAACTTGGAACGTAGCATGAGAAATTAACGATACTTCTTTATCTTTGATGTTTCTGCGGATTGATCGCTCAAGACATTGTCTCTACCCCGATCCGATGAAAAAAACGGGATCACTTTTCTTATGGACTCGTTGAGATGATTCTTATGCAATTTCAATCCTATTATTAATAGAAGGCGCTCGTGGTTGGGAATCCTCGCGGACAGAAAAAGATTGCAGTCATTTGATAATGATCGAGTGACATTGCTTCTTCGGCCCAAACCAAGGAATCCTTTAGATATGAAGCAAAACGGATCTTGTACTATCGTTGGATCAGAGATTTCTCCTATGAAAAATACGAATCGGAGTTGAAGAAGGGGAGAAGGAGAAGTAGTCCTTCGACCCTCTACAGATAGAGGAGGACTTATTCAATCACAGAGTTGGGCTCCTAGAATATGCGCCTTGGGGCTTTTTCTATATTGATTTTATCGAAAGGACACAATGATGGGATTTCCCAATCGGGCCATGCATTTCGGGGCAAGCGTCATTTAAGATGAAAAGGATGAGCTCAAGAGATTGATACGGAGATCTTGCAGAGTGTAACCATGCAGTAACCAGACACGAGATAGATCTTCAAAGAACAAGGCTTTTTCGAATAACCAATTCATTGGCGACCCAGCAGATCCACTTCTTTTTCCTAATCACAGATCAGCCCTTAGTCCTCAGTGTTTTTCACATCGAGAAACTTTGGCATGATGAAGTAGATGTCAAAGGCTTCTTACATCCAAAGAGATCCCCATACATCTATATATAAACGCTGGTTTATCAAGAATAGCAAGAAAAGCACTTCGAATTGTTGATTCCTTCCGGGCCCAAGAAAAAAAAAAAGAAAAAAAAATGCAAGAACCATATTATCAATATCTAAATGGATTTTTCCGTTCTAATACACATCCGAGAGTTATCCAGTATTTATCAATATGTTCCTATCTAACGGAAGCTATTGGATCAAATGACAAGACATTGTTGAAAAAAGAAGGCTTTTCCCGGATGAAATGAAAATCGGATTCATGGAACAGTAGAAAGGTTTCCCATTAGTTTAGCCGGAAAAATAGTGTCCGTGAAATAGGGATTAAGTGAAACAGAAAGGACTGAGTGGTAGAGTCGATGAAACACCTCCTTTTCTTCTATATTTTGGACCTTCGCGCCCACGGAGCAATAGCAACACGGAAGAATTGAATCTCAGATCAAACACTATGTATTTAAGTATGAACTGCCTAAACCAAAGATTTTTGAACAGCGAATAACCAGAGCTATACTCACATACATCAAAAAAATTTCCATATAATTACAGATGGAAATCCATTGGAAAATAAAAACTACGCATGTCGATGAAAAGGGTTTGTTGCATCTGCTCCAATACCAATCACTGTTGTAGAGTTTAACTGAATAACTAAATTAAAATAGAATAGACTTTCTCTTCGTCTCAGTCGATGGATCGTCTCAATTGGAAGATCCTATATGATAATACACATTCCAATTGACCGAGCCTAATTCGAATCTGTTTTGTTCCGAAGTGGTTCGTACATTCGCGACCAAGAAGTACTGTATTCTCTTACGGATAGGGCCCTTAAAGGAGAAAGGAATGCAGGAATGCCACAGGCGTCTAGTATTGAATTCACCCGATCCGAGCGTACGCCATTTTGGGAACGTACCCGGTGCCAAAGTCTCTGAATGGGTAAGTCGGTCATCCCGAAACTGATCTATGTAATGATACACTATCGGCTTGGTTACGGGCGTGCATTTACCAGGAGGTTCCCTATTGTATCAATCTACCTTGAGTGATTCCTGTTGAAGCGGAGGGTGGGTGCAGGGCGGACGATTCAAAGCGTACCATCTCCAATTCATTAGATATAGAAAGATCGCCAAGATTCGTGATCCGCTGCGCCCGAACTTATTCCAATTCCAAATCTCACGGTATATCAATATCGACTCGAATCCGAGATCTCTTAATTTTGGGGGAAATTGCTCACCATTGCATGATATTCTCAATATTATGCCTTGAAGAGGACTCGAACCTCCCACGCTCTTTTAGCACTAGAATTGAGGTTCACGCGTGTCTACCATTTCACCACCAGGCATCGTGAAAGTGAATCGTATTCCCATGAATAAGATATCTATCTAGTGTATGTATGGAATTATATGACAAAGTGGAGTGTTGTAGTATTTCTATTGAAATGGTCATGTCCAAAAGTCCCAAGTCCGCGACATCCAATTGCATCGATATGAATTATCCGGAGGAATACCTTTTATATATTAATATTATATCAAAGCCAAAAAGGTGACAAATCAAACCTATTTCTCGATCAATAGAAGCCCAAGAGTGAATAGGGTCTCAAATCCAAATAAAGGATAATAATGAAAAAGCGGGTCCGATTACGCTATTCCAAATCGAAATAATGTAAAACGACGTAAGGGACCATATGTAAACAAAGTATCTATTTAGATAAGCTCGAATGACCCCTTCTCTAATGAGAATGTATAGAACCCTATTCCCGTCCGGTATGGAATGCACTTTATAATCATGGAATCGACTCGATCATCATATTAAAGATTATAAGTTCATAAACCCTAGCCCATTCCCGGCGAACAATATACTAAATCTTTGATTTCCAGTTAGTAAGAGGGATCTTGAACTAAGAAAATGATTCTAGAAGCTAAAAAAGGGTATCCTGAGCAATTGCAATAATCGGGTTTCATTGATATTCCAGGAATAGTAGATGCTATCACACATAACAATCATACTCAATTCGATGGAATTGTTTGATCATAAAGGGGATCTTCTATAATTTCGCACGTTGAGGTGTTATTTCTTGTTCGTCATTCATAATAACTTGATTATTTTAGATAAAGTAATATAAACAACCACGCTCCGTAGGATATCGCAAATTGAAACCAAAAGAATAGGCCTGCCAGGCCATCCACACCAGTATAAAAGGAGTTTCCCGAAAAACCTGCAAGTGGGAGGAAGACCACCTAGGTATACGAGACATAGGCTAAAGAGCGAGCCAAAAAAGGAACTTCGGTGTATAATCCTCCATAATCTCGAATGTTATTACCATTTCCGTACGTAGTACCGAAATAAAAAAATGCAACGCAAGCAAAAGTTCCTAGATTCTGAGATAAAGACAGCATAATAAGTAATCAAGCACGCATATCCACCATTTGAGTCTCCAACAATGAATCCAAATAAATACATATCCGATTTGACCTTGTGACGAATATGCAAGCATACAATTCATGCTTGTTTGAGTAAATAGCAATGAAAACCCCCATATCATGCTAAGAATAGCTAGATTTCCGAAGAAGATGCATTCGTTTTGATGAGAAATAAAAGGAAAACGAAAATTCGAGTGGCTGAAGCTAGCTGAAGCAGCTACTTACGAAGTAACATAAAGAAAAAGCAACGACTGGAGTGGGAGAGTCAGATCGAAAAGGAAGAGGATTCCTCACTTCTATCTCTCATTCAAAACCGTGCATGAGACTTTCATCTCGCACGGCTCCTAAGTGATAAAAGAAAGAAAGAACACATTCCTTCTTATTGATTCCTTACGCGTTCTCGCGTATGTATAAGACCGAACGATTTCTAAAAAGGTTTACTTAATCCTTAACTTTTCGAGGAATCCTTCTCAGTGGTTGAGAATAACTGAATTTTTTATTCAATCTTTTCGACCTTTGATCCTAAAAAAAAAGGAGAGCAAGTCAAAAGATTGAGAGAATCGAACCATCTGAATTGATTCTTCCTCAATAGCCATGAATGATCATCTTAGGGTGATCCTTTTCGACGGATGCTCCTATTACACTCGTAGTCTATGAAGGATGAGAAACCAACTATTAGCATCTACACCGAGAATTCAAAGTAATGTATACGTCAATTATTCTATCCATATGTAGGAACTACCCCTTAAAAACCAACTTGCAAATGGCTCTTTTTATCCATAAAGAGATTCGTTGTTCCTGACCCTGCATTCACCTATTTGTATTTGAACAAGTAAAAGTATCTTTCTTTTTCCGAGTGGGGATAGCAATTCTCTTCTGCATTTCCATGGAGTTTTGAAATTCCAAAACATCTCAAGATTAGATAGAGAGTTAGGAATTTATCGAACGAACCACTCCTTTCATATACGTCAGAGTCCATTGATGAGAAGGGGCTGGAAAGCTTGAATCCCATTCCTACAGTGAAGAATATAAGCAGCAATTGAAATTCCTGGGGAAGTTATACATTAGTGTATTGATAATACCATTCAACAATTTCTTGAAGCTCGATCCCTCTCCCCACCTGATGAACCATAATAGCCAAGAGAAAACCATGACCCAGAAATAGAAGATCTTGCCCCACCCATGAGTAAATATTTCAAATTAGCCTCATTATACCGTACATCTTTCTTGGTATATCCAGATAATAGGTAGGAGCATAAAACTGAAGACATTCTGGAGCTACAAAGATAGTTATAAAAATCGTTAGGCAAGAACCGCTAAAAACATAACTCCCCTAGAGTAGCAGTAATAAACGAATAACAGAAACTCTGTTATAAGCCAATTCTGTAACATTTCAATTACTCTAAGCGGATAGAGGAATACATAGAGTTGAACATAGTAAAATAAGAAATTGAAAGATTCGTTGAAATGGTTCGTTTGAAATTTTTCCTGTAAAAGATAATCATAAGGTTCTTCTCTCCATCGGAACAATAGGGCAGTTATGCTCATTACTAAACTTGTTGAAGAGATGAAATATAACCAAATGTATATCTTTTTGAGTCCAAGGTTGAATCTATCATCAAAGAATAATTAGGCCAAAAATTAAGGATTCATCTGGGAAAAATAAAAACTTCATCGAAGAGAAGCAAATGAAATGCTTTCATAAAAATTCTCGTAGAATCGAGAATGAGGTTTTCAATCTGTACATGCCAGATCATGAATAGTAACCGCATCAATCTCCAAAAAAATACAATTCTTTCCGAACTTTCTATTTTTGGAATGGAATATTTTACGAATCCCCAGAATAGGATCAACCTATTCCATTTATTTTCCATGAGATTCCTCTTCTTATACTTAAGCAAGCCCCCGAGAGGGCTTAGATGATCCATGATTATGTTTCATCTTTTCGTATCTTTTTATGTTTTTTTCGAGAAAATAAACGATCAATTCCGATTCCTTTCTTTACTATTGATTCTTTTCGATCGAGATAATATGGATCCACGGATCTATGAGGTCCTATATATATCTCTCACAGAGTATTAACGAAAATGCGCAAAAGCTCTATTTGCCTCTGCCATACTATGAGTCTCTTCCTTTTTGCGTATTGCATCGCCACTCCCTATGGCAGCATCCACTAATTCGTAACTTTAATTGAAAGCCAAATTCGACCGGACTTTCCGGGATGCCATAATATAACCAACGAATGTCAAGTGCTTTTCTTGTGTGATCCATTTCAATGGGAACTTATTAGTCGATCCTCCCACACGTCTTTGCTTTTTACTGCTAAATCGGAGTTACTCCACGTATTGCTTGTCGTAAGCACGATAGTGGGTTTGTTTCTGTCTTTTGTTGAATCTTTTTCATGGCTCGATAGATAATTTGATAAGCCAAATGATTTTTTTCCGTGTTTCAGAATACGTTAACCAACATGTTAACTATCGATTACGATAAATTGGATTCGATTTTGCAGTTTTTACTTCTGCATTACCCCTGACGTGACCTGAGCGTGAAAGGGATTCAAGAATCAGTTTTCATTTTATTAAGGGCTTAAAATCATTTATATGCTTTTTTGACCCCATATTTTTAGGTGGATCACGAAAGATATGAAAAAAGATCACCACTCAAGCCGTAATACGACTTTCATGCGAATACGGCTTTCCACAATAATTCTATATTGTATCCATGTAGAATCGCGTATGAATACTTGTTTACACTCACTGTAAATTGAGTAACCGTTTCCCCCTTTCCTGCTAGGATTTTGGAAATCCTGTATAGTTACATATCCATACGGATTGATCCTGGGGTTTTCCGAAATAGTGTAAAAATAAAAAGAAGTGGCTTCGAATCATTCTATTAGACTGCGGAACCTGTTCTAAAAAAGAAGATCGAGCATTTTCGAATTGTTTGTTGACACGGCCAAAGTCATGGAAAAAACCTCTAAATTATTTCCATATTGATCCTTGGGACATATAAAAGTACCGAACGAATCTCCTTTAAAAGAAGATCTTTTGTCTCATGGTACCTGCCTCCAGTCCCCATTACAAACGTTCGAATAGTTGTTAGCCATACACTTCACATGTTTCCTAGCGATTCACATGGTATCATCAAATGATACAAGGTCTTGGATAAGACTCTACAACGCACTAGAACCCCGTGTTGACGATCCTCTACTCCGCACAGCTACGCATCTATGTTGCAACGAACAATGTGAAAACCTCACACCGGTAAATCCTTAACCCTTCCCCCTCCTTACAAAGACAACAGAAATGATCTTGAGAATTAAGCCAATACAAGGTATATAAGCTGTGATTCCAATCCAGAAGGTTTAATCTTACCTCTTGCAACTTTACGTAAGGCCAGAGTTTTGGTTTTTTTGGGGTGATAGTGGAAAAGTTGACAGATAAGTACCCTTACTGCCACACTACAGAACCGTACATGAGATTTTTCACCTCATAACGGCTCCACGTTTCATTCTTTCGAAGTCCATTGGGTCTTTTTCCTCGTTCGAGAATCTCCCTCCCTTCTTCAACTCCGTCCCTAAGAGTAACTAGGACCAATTCTGTTACGTTTTCATGTCCAATTGAACACTTTCCATTTTTGATTATTCTCAATAGAGAAAGATTATTAGGGGGTAATTTATGCTGCGGATTTCCAATCACGATCTTATAATAAGAACAAGAGATCTTTCTCGATCAACCCCTTGCCCCTCGTTCTTCGAGATTAGAAAGGAACCTTTTCAAGTTTGAATTTGCTCATTTGAAATCCTGGGATACTCTACTCATTTTTATTTACTTCTTTTTTGATTATTTTTCCCCCCCTTTTTTTTTATTTCTTTTTTTATTCCCTTCGTCCATTCCTCAAGTCCCATAGGTTTTGATCCTGTAGAAGCTGACCCATTTACTCATTGAGCGAGGGGTAGAAATAAATCCAGATTGATTTTTCGATCAAAAGTACTATGTGAGTGAAATCTTCGGTTTTTTTTCCTCTTTCTCTAATCCCACAGTACAGCCTTTGAATCAATAGAGAACCTTTTTCCTTTCTGTATCTGTATGAATCGATATAATTCCATTCCAATTCATTTCCGATACCTCCCAAGTAAAATCCCGAATTGTATTCCAAATTAACGGTTAGAGTGAGCTAATCCATGCGTTATGCACTCTTCGAAAGAACCATTTTCTGAAAGATCCTGGCTTCGTGCATTGGTGGGTCATCGAGATCCTTTCGATTGACCTATGTTTTGTATAGAAGGATACATATGAACCATCGATTGCGCGGTAGCAACGGAACCGTGGAAAGTATACAGATAAAAGACAGTTCTTTTTCAATCTAAATATTTTCTATTCTATCCTAATTAGGATTATTAGTGATCCCGCTTAGTGAGTCCTTTCTTGCGTGATTCACTTTGGCACCAGTCCTACATTTTGACTCTGTGGACCGAGAGAAAGGATGCTCAGCGGGAAGAGGATCTATCATGAGAGAATCAGGGAGATAACCTCTTAACAAATATACAACACGGAATCTGGTCAATGCCAATGTAGTTGGACACTCGTGTTGATACGAATGATTCATCCTTTCCGCGGAGGTCAATCATTGCCTGCTAGTCCAAAGAGGATAGCAAGTTACAAAATTCTGTTTCTGGATTCTAATTACTATGAAATTCATAAAATGAATTAGATAATGGTGGGGTTTAACCATTAACCTTTTATTAGGACGAATATTGTAATGTGTTCCAAAGAAAAGAAATGAATTTGTCCATTTTTCGGGTCTCAAAGGCGCGCGGAAACACTTCAAAACTCATGAATGGAACAGAGATGTAACTACAGTTCCTTCGGAATGAAATATCTTTTGCGCAAGAAGAAGGGTTGATCCGATCATCGTGACTGTTCTGATTTCTCTATTTCTTTTTTAAGAATACCGCATTTCCTATCCGTATCGAATAGAACATGCTGCGCCAAATCTTCTTCAAAAATGTTTAAAACCTGCTTTATTTAGATCGGGAAAAATCGTACGTTTTATGAAACCATGTATATATGGCTCAACCGAATTCAATCCTATTTCCGAAAGAGCGGTTTGACAATTGAATCAATTTTTTTCATTATTTCGTTATCCGTTAATAGTGCGAAACGAAGCCACGTCCTCCCAATTGTTCAAGAATAAGTGGCGTTGAGTTTCTCGACCCTATTGTCTTAGGGATTAGTCATTCAATTTCTTTTCTTGATGGAAGCGGGGAAGGATATTAACTCACGTAGAGTGTCACCTTGACGTGGTGGAAAGTCATCAGTTCGAGCCCTATTATCCCTAAAACAAATGAGCGAGTTTTTCTATTTGACTTACTCCCCGTGAATGAGAATGTATAAGAGCTCGTGGGATTGGAACGCGAGGGGTAGGTATGGCTATAATTTTCTGAGCGAACTCCAAGGCGAATATGAAGCTCCTGGATACAGTTATTACTGGAATGAGGACAATTCCGAATCGCTTTGTCTACGAACTAGGAAGCTATAAGATTGCAACTATGAATCTCATGGAGAGTTCATCCTGCTCAGGAATGAACGCTGCGGCCAGCATAACACATGCAAAAGTCGGACGGGAAGTGGTTGTTTCCAGTAGTCGTACGGGTGATTAACGCGTAAGAACCTGCCCTTGGGAGTGGAACAACAGCTGGAAACGCCTGCTAATACCCCGTATGCTGAGGAGCAAAAGAGAATCCGCCCTAGGATGGGCCCGCGTCTGATTAGCTAGTAGGTGAGGCAAATAGCTTACCAAGGCGAAGATCAGTAGCTGTTCCGAGGAATATCAGCCACACTGGGACTGAGACCGGCCCAGACTCCCTACGTGAGGCAGCAGTGGGGAATATTCGCAATGGGCGAAAGGCCTTACGGAGCAATGCCGCGTGGAGGTAGAATGCCCCGGTACATGAACTTCTTTTCCCGGAGAAGAAGCAATGACGGAATCAGGTGAATAACATCGCTAACTCTGGGTTTCCACATCCGCGGTAAAACCAAGATGCAAGCGATATCCGGAATGATTGGGCTTAAATGCGTCGTAGGTGAGCTTTTTAAGTCCGCCGACAAATCCCATGGCTCAACCCTGGACAGGCGTGGAAACTACAACTGGAGTACGGTAGGGGGGGGGCAGAGGGAAATTCCGGTGGAGCGGTGAAAAGCGCAGAGATCGGAAAGAACACCAACGGCGAAAGCACTCTGCTAGGGCCGACACAGACGACTGAGAGACGAAAGCTAGGGGAGCGAATGGGATTAGATACCCCAGTAGTCCAAAAAGCCGTAAACGATGGATACTGGGCCGCTGTGCTTATCGACCCGATTGCAGTTCTGTAGCAAACGGCGTTAAGTATCCCAGCCCGGGGAGTACGTTCGCAGATGAAACTTCAAAGTAAATGACGGGGCCCGCAACAAGCGGTGGAGCATGTGGTTAAATTCGATGCAAACGAAGACCTTACCAGGGGCTGTACATGCCGCGAACATCTTGGAAGGAGGTGTGCTTCGGAACGCGGACAAATGTGGTGCAATGGCTGTTCTTCAAGCTCGTGCCGTAAGGTTTGGGTTTAGTCCCGCAACGAGCGCAATCCCTCGGTTTATTGCCACTGGTTTAGTATTGGAACCCTGAACAGACTTACGGTAAAACGAGGAAGGTTAGGATGACGTCAAGTCATCATGCCCCTTATGCCCTGGGCGACACACGATCTACAATGGTGCCGGTACAAAGGGTCGCGATCCCGCGAGGGTGAGCTAACCCAAAAACCCGTCCTCAGTTCGGATTGCCGCTGCAACTCGCCTGCATGAAGCCGAATCGCTAGTAATCGCCGGTCAGCCATACGCGTGAATTCGTTCCCCGGGCCTGTTACACACCGCCCGTCACAACTATGGGAGCTGGCCAAGGCCCGAAGATCAGTTACCTTAACCGCAAGAGGGGGTGCGAAGCAGGGCTAGTGACAGAGTGAAGTCCGTACACAGGTAGCCGTACTGGTAAAAGGGCGGCTGGATCACCTCCTTTTCAGGGAGAGCTAATGCTTGTGGAAATTTCGTGTATTGACATTGCTTTACAACCCAAAAAGAGGCCGAGCACCATCTGAGGTAACCTGGAACGAAGTCTTCTTTCGTTCTCGACGGTGAAGTAAGACCAAGCTCATGATACTTAAAAATCCTATCGTCGGAACAAGTTTGATAGAACCCCCCTTTTCTTGACGTCCCTATGCCCTTTTCCGCCGTGGCGACATGGGGTCGAAAAAAGGAAAGAAGGGGATGGGTTTCTCATCGCTTTTTGACATAGCGGGCGGGCCCCGGCGGGGAGGCCCGCACGACGCTAATTAGCTCAGTGGTAGAGCGCGCCCCTGATAATTGCGTCGTTGTGCCTGGGCTGAGGAGGGCTCTCAGCCACTGATAGTTCAATGTGCTCATCAGCGCCTGACCCTGAGATGTTGTTGATCATCCAAGGCACATTAGCATGTGCGTACTTATCCTGTTCGAACCGGATTGAAACCAAACCCCTCCTCAGGGGATAGATGGGGCGATTCGGGTGAGATCCAAATGTAGTAATCCAACTTTCTATAGCACTCGTGATGACCGGGCGTCCGGGGGGGACCACTATGGCTCATCTCTACTCGAGAATCCATACACCCCTTATCAGTGTATGGACAGCTATCTCTCGCGCACAGGTTCCGGTTTCGGCCTCATGGGAAAAACAAATGGAGCACCTAACAACGTATCTTCACAGACCAATAAACTACGAGATCGCCCCTTTCCATTCTGGGTGGACGAGGATCATACCATTCGAGCCTTTTTTTCAATGCTTTTCCCCGGAGGTCTGGAGAAAAGCGCAATCAATAGTGATTTTCCTAATCCTCCCTATCCCGAAAGGAAGAACGTGAAAGTCTTTTTTCCTTTCCGCAGGGACCAGGAGATTGGATCTAGGCCGTAAAAGAATGCTTGGCTGAAAAATAACTCACTTCTTGTCTCGACCCCCTCAGTCACAACGAACGGCGGCCCCGATCAGTGCAATGGGAATGTGTCTATTTATCTATCTCTTGACTCGAAATGGGTCAGGCTTTGAAAAGGATCTTAAGAGTGTCTAGGGCTTGGGCCAGGAGGGTCCCTCCTTAACGCCTTCCTAATTTTCTTCTCATCGCAGTTATTTCACAAAGACTTGCCATGGTAGGAAAGAAGGGGGGAAGAAGCACACTTGGCAGCGCAGTACAACTGAGAGTTGTATGCTGCGCGGTTCGGAAGGATGAAAATCGCTCCCGAAAAGTTGAATCTAATGATTCTCTTCCCAATCGATGGACCGTAGGTGCGATGATTTACTTCCACGGGCGAGGCTCTGGTACAAGTCAGGATGGCCCAGCGCGCCAAGGAAAGAAAAGAATAGAAGAAGCATCTGAACTCCTTCATGCATGCTCCACTTGGCTCGGGGCAATTAGCTCAAGTTGTAGAGCTCCCGCTCTTGCAATTGTGTACGTTGCGATTACGGGTTGGATGTCTAATTGTCCAGGCGGTAATGAATAGATATCTTGTACCTGACGGTGGCTCCTTTTTATAAGTATGTGGAAGAGGGACTCGAACAATCCACTGAAATACTCTACTGAGACAAAGATGTGGCTGACCAAGAACGTAGAGGAGGTAGGATGGGCAGTTTGGTCAGATATAGTATGGGCTCGTACATGACGGATAGTTGAGCCTGGCGCACTCCTATGGCGCGGGTTCCCTCAACTGGATCCCAGGGGAAGAGGATCAAGGTTGTGCCCATTGCTAACACATAGAGAGCACAATCACCCTTCAACCCTTTGATGCTAAAATGCGGCAAAAGGAAGGAAAATCCATGACCGACCCCAACGTCTCCCACCCCGTAAGAACTACGAGATCACCCCAAGGAGCGCCTTCGCATCCAGGGTGTCGCGGACGCGACCAAAGAAACCGTCAATAACAGAGTGTGTACGCATAGCTGTCCGCATCTTAGGTTGAGTCAGTAAGGGACGGAGAAGGGCAATCACTCATTCTTAAAACCACAATATCTAATACCAAAGAGTCGTGCGTAAAGGGGGGGGGGAAAGCACTCCGGTATCCATAACACTGAACTCTCCTGTACCCTGTATCCCCCGGAACCAACAAGATCCAATTTAGAATGGGAATCCAACACAGCACCCTTTGGAGATTTTGAGAAGAGTTGCTCTAAGGAGATGCACAGTACGATGAACAGTTGTAAGCTGTGGTTCGGGGGGGAGTTACTGGTCTAACGTTGGCCTCAATGGTAGAATCATCCGGGTGCCGGAGAGGCGTGGTTTACCAGTGCGGATGTCAGCGGTTCGAGTCCGCCTTATCTCCAACATCGTGAACTTAGCAGATAGAACGCTATAATTAAAGCACCCAAATTTTTTCCGATTCGTCAGTTCGAATCTATGATTTATCATTCATGACGTTTATAAGATACTTCATTTAGCAGCACATTATATGGCATAGCCCTTAATAAAGTAAAGGCGAGAGTTCAAACGAGGAAAGGCTTACGGTGGATACCTAGGCACCCAAGACGAGGAAGGCGTAGTAAGCGACGAAAATGCTTCGGGGAGTTGAAAATAAGAAGCGTAGATCCGGAATTCCCGAATAGATCTCTACCTTCGAACACAGCTTAATCCATGTCAGCAAGAGACAACCAGCGAACTGAAACCAACTTATAGACCAGAGGAAAAGAAAGCAAAGCGATACCCGTAGTAAGCGGGCGAGCGAAATAGGGATCATCCTAAACCGTGAAAACGGGGTTGCGGGAGAGCAATACAAGCGTCGTGGCTGCTAAGCGAAGCAGTGTGAGTGCTGCATCAGCCTAGATGGTGGTAGTCCAGTACCGAAAGCATCACTAGCTTACGCTCTGACACCGATAAAGCATGGGTCACGTTGGAATCCCGTGTGAAACAGCAAGACCACCGTGCAAGGCTAAATACACCTGGTGACCGATAGCGAAGTAGTACCGGAGTGAGGGAAGTAGTAAAAGAACCCCACGGGGAGTGAAAACAACATGAAACCGTAAGATCCCATGCAGGTGGGGAGTGAGACCCAGGGCACTGACCGCGTGCCTGTATGGAAGAAATGAGCCGCGACTCATAGAGCAGGGCTTGGTTAAGTTGAACCCACCGGATCCGTAGCGGAAAGCGAGTCTTCATAGGGCAAAATTGACATAAGCTAATGGACTCCGAACCTTGGGTGATCTATCCATTGATCCAGGATGAAGCTTGGGTGAAACAAAGTGGAGGTCCGAACCGACTGAAGTTGAAGAATCAGCGGATGAGTTGTGTTTAGGGTGAAATGCCACACGAACCGCAGAGCTAGCTGGTTCACCGGAAATGCCGTTGATCTCAGCAGTTGACTGGACACAAGGGTAAGCAACTGTTTTCGGTGCGGGCCGCATAGCGGTACCAAATCGAGGCAACTCTGAATACTAGATAAGACCTAAATAATAGGGTTCAAGGTCGTCCAGTGAGACGAATTGGGATAAGCTTCAACGTGACGATAGGAAACAGCCCCGGATCACACAGCTAATGCCCTAAATGACCGCTTCAGTGATAAAGGAGTAGGGGTGCAGAGACAGCCCAGAGGTTTGCCAAGAAGCACCACATCTTGAAAGAGTGCGTAATACCACTGATCGAGCGCCTAGCGCCGAAGATGAACGCTAAGCGATCTGCCGAAGCGGGATGTAACACATGCATCGGTAGGGGAGCGTTCCGCCTTAGAGTAAAGCACTCCGCATAGCAGGGGTGGACGAAGCGTAAGCGAGTAATGTCGGCTTGAGTAACTCAAACATTGGGTGAAATCTCAATGCCCCGAAAACCTAAGGGATCCTCCGCAAGTTCGTTCCACTGAGTGAGAAGGTCAGGGCCTAAGATCCAGGCGAAAGCGTATGTCGATGGACAACAGGTTAATATTCCTGTACTACCCCCCTATGTTTGTCCCCGATGACTGAGGAGGCAAGTTAGCCGAAAGATGGTTATCGGTTTTCAAGGACGCAGGTGTCCCTGCTTTTTTCAGGGTAAGAAGGTGGTAAGAAAATAACTCCGAAGCCAATGTCGAGTACAAGGCCCTACGGCGCTTAAGTAACCCATGCCATACTCCAGGAAAAGCTCCGAACGACCTTCAACAAAGGGTACCTGTACCCGAAAACCGACACAGTGGTAGGGTAGAGATACCTATGTGCGCGAGACAACTCTCTCGTAAGGAACTCGGCAAAATAAGCCCCGTAAACTTCGTGAGAAGGGTGCCTCTCACAAAGGGGGTCGCAGTGACCAGGCCCGGCCGAACTGTTACCAAAAACACAGGTCTCCCGCAAATTCGAAGACACCAAGAATGGGGGCTGACGCCTGCCCAGTGCCGGAAGGTCCAAGGAAGTTGTTGAACCTGATGAAGGGGAGCCGGCGAACCGAAGCCCCGGTGAACGCGGCCGTAACTATAACGGTCCTAATGTAGCTGAAATTCACATGTCGGGTAAGTTCCGACCGCGCACGAAAAGGCGTACGATCTGGGCACTGTTCTTCGGAGAGATACTCGGTGAAATAGACATGCTGTGAAGATGCGGACTACCTGCATCTGACAGAAAGACCCTATGAAGCTTTACTGTTCCCCTGGGATTGCTTGTGGGCCTTTCCTGCGCAGCTAGGTGGAAGGCGAAGAAGCCTCCATCCGGGGGGCCCGAGACCATCAAGTGAGATACCACACAGGAAGAGCTAGAATTCAAACCTTGTGTCAGGAACATACTGGCCAAGGGCCCATTCTCAGGAAGACAGTTTCACATGATGTTGGCGTAGGCCTCCCAAAAAGGTAACGGAGCGTGTCAAAGGAGTATCCTCGGTCCGGAACGGAGATTGGCCCTCGAGTGCAAAAGGCAAAGGGGACTTGACTTGCAAGACCCACCCTCGAGCAGTGGACGAAATCGGCCTAGTGACCGCCGGTGCCGAGTGGAAGGGGCGCGTCGTCTCAAACCGGATAAAAGTTTACTCTAGGGATATCAGGCTGATCTTCCCCAATAGCTCACATCGCCGGGAATGTTTTGGGCAACCTCGATTCGCTCTTCGCCACCTGGGGCAGTAGTATGTCCAAGGGTTTGGGCTGTTCGCCCATTAAAGCGTACGTGAGCTGGTTCAGAAACGATCGTGAAGACAGTTCGGTGTTCCATATCCGGTGTGGGGCGTTAGAGCATTGAGAGGACCATTCCCTGTAACGAGAGACCGGAAGGACGCACCCTCTGGTGTACCCGTTTTAAACGTGCCCACGGTAAACGCTGGGTAGCCCAGTGCGGAGCGGATAACTGCAGAAAGGCATCTAAGTAGAAAGCCCACCCCAAGATGAGTGCTCTCCTATTCCGACTTCCCCCGGAGCCTCCGGTAGCACATCCAGACTAGCGACGGTTTCTCTGCCCCTGCGGTGATGGAGCGACTAGAAGTTTTGAGAATACAATGAAAAGGTCACTGCGAGACGAGCCGTTTATCATTACTAAAGGGAGTCAATAGTGAAGTGCATTGATTGTATCAGCTGAGGCATCCTAAACAGACCGGTAGACTTGAACCTTGTCCTACAAGACCCGATCATTCGATCAGGCATATCGCCATCTATTTTCATTGTTCAACTCTTTGACAACATGACAAAACCAAAAGCTCTGCCCCCCCTCTCTATCTATCCAAGGAAGGAAGGTGAGAGGCCTTTGGTGTCCCCCTTCTCAGCAAGATTGGGCCCTCACAATCACTATCAATAATGCTTTTCACTCATGCCTTTCTTCTATCATGTGTTCATATTCTGGTGTCCTAGGCGTAGAGGAACCACACCAAATCCAATCCCCGAACTTGTTATAAACTCTACTGCGGTGACGATACTGTTAGGGTAGGTCCTGCGGAAAAAGCGATAGCTCGAACTCCAGGAATTATAATAACTTACACCCTCCATTCCTTATTACTACTTTTTTTGAAAAGAAAAAAAAAATGAAAAGTCGTTTTAATTCAAACCCACAAATATGGAAATCCCTTCTCATCCACTTCACACCTCGGAACGCAACCGTTAATATAGAAGAAAGGCGCTTTCCATCTTCTTAACTCCGAAATGGCTTGGATAGGAAGTTCCTTTTTTTTTTTAGGGTACTCCCGGAAACAGCATCCAGTGGAACGGGGCGGGCCGTACCAGAGATTAGAGCACTATGCTGACGAACCACGGTGTCGGGGTTCGAATCCCTCTCGCCCCACAACCGCTCAAAAGGAAGGACCTTTGCCTATGGGGTATGATCGGATAGCGGATCCCACCCAATGCAATGGAACTTGGGTGTGGTCTTTTGGTCGAAATGAAATGGCATTTCTTTTATTTATCATAGTCTAAAAAATAAAATAAAATCCGCATATTCTTTTTGATTTAAATTTGATTTTTTTTTTTTTTATTTTTTTTTTTTGTTATATTTTTTTTTTTTTTCTTTAAATAATTAAAATAATGTTTTAAAAAATATTAAAAATTATAAAATAAATATATATATTAATAAAAAACATAAAAAAAATATAGTAATTTTTTTCTTTTGTTAAAATTTTTTTTGGTTAACATATAAAAATGGGGGGCGGTTTTTGGGTTTTTTTTTTTTTTAAAAAAAAATATTTTGGGGGGTGTTTTTTTTGGGGGGGGGGGGGGGGGGGGGGGGGGTTTTATATTTTATAATAATTATATTAATATAAAAAATTTAAGAAATCGTTAATATTATATCAAGGAGTGGTAAAATTAGATGTGATATTAATGTTTTAGTTAATTGATTTTGAGTTCCTCGTCATTTAATATGTTTGCTCTCGTAATTGGTGACTCTCGGGGGAATCGATAACTGCATCTTTGATGCAATTGCTATACATCTGAGAATTCTTAATTGGCTAGTTGTAAATACCCCAGGAACTATGGAACCAATGGGTTATCCCGGACCTACACCGAGATATTGACGGTGATTCCTCAAATATCGAAGAACAGAATGTATACGATTGAGATATGAATGCAATAAAAACAAAAGAACACAGGGAACGAATGTGGGTTACTTTACTCTTAACGGTCAAAGCGAACACCCTTCATTCTGAAATTCGGAATAATCAATCTCCCCAAGTAGATCTACCTACGACCAGTCAGTTAAACAGCCGACCGCACTACCTACTGAGCAACTGAGAACACCGGGAGATTCGATCTCATAGAGTTCAATCCGTTCTCACACATAAGCAATATGACTTCGAAGTTTCTTCGTAACTATCCCGAACATCTTCCGTAGTGGCACCGTTACATGCCTCATTTCATAGGAACCTCAAAGTGGCTCATTTCATTAATATTCCCATCCATATCACACTTCATTCATTTAAATATCCCATGGTGTCATGACATAAGAGATGTCGTATCGGAGTCTATATCTTTCTATTACTATATACTTGAAAGTTTCAAAACATCAATCGATATAAATAATCCAGATAATTGAAATAGAAAAGAAAAGGGAGTTTGTGATGATTTTTGAAATCTTTTCTACTAGGGTAATCTAAGTATCCAAAGCCATGAAGATATCAATTCGTCGTTATGGACGGAACACTATTAGGATTTCTGACCACATACTCCATAGGCCCTCTTAACTCTTCCTTCTCCGAGCTCCGGGGTTATGGAAGAAGAAGAAGGAACCGAGAAGAATGAAATCAGCACAACGGGTTTTATTGCGGACAGCTCATGATGTACAAATCACTATATTGCGCCTCTGCATCTAGCATTGGGTTAGACTCAACAATAACTGTCCTACTCTACCGTATCTTTTGTTTCATTCTCTGGAACAATCACAAACACATTTTTTGATTCTGGATCAACAACCCTAAAATTCAATGCGTAATCTTAGCATTCAATGAGTATCCTGAATAATCTCAATTTTCAATTATTCAACCATTTCATTTACCAATATCAATGTGTAGACCAGATTAGTCAACATTTTAAATGTTTCGATGCAACAACAAATGTTATTTGTAACAAAGTATTGTTGGTTGGTGTATTGGTCACATTTTAATTCATGAAATGGTTGAATTGGTATTAGTCTGGATACAGCAAAATAATTCTATTAGATCTAATGTATTTAAATTCCCCAAACTAAAAATTTAACCCTTTGGGTGTCAGAATTGAGAAAATTCTATGGCTCGAATCTTAGTTTTCCCTTTTTATTTATTACCTGTTTTTTACATTTAGCAGAATACCGTAAACCCATTGTTACAAAAAAAACTGAAAGAAACCTCAGAAACAGAAAAAAGGGGGGAAAGTGGGGAAGAAAGAGATGTAGAAATAGAAAAAACTTTCAAAAGGGGAAGGGAGAAACGGGAAACAAGAGGGATTCACCAAAGAAGATCTTCTCCTTCCCTTTTTCGGAAGAAAAGGAGGATCCTCCGGACAAAATCGATAAAAGGGGGAAAAGATCCGGTGAATGGAAAGGGAAAAAAAAAGGATGAAAATTTTACCTTTTAAAAAGACATTCAAAAAAAGAGAACCCATTTCTAAAACTTCTTTTCGGGTGGGAATAAAAAGAATTCGAAGTTAGTTAAAGAAGAAAAATATTTAAATTAAAAAATTTTAAAAAAATAAAAAATTAATACAAAAATTAAAACAAAAACGAAAAATAATAATAGATAAGAAGAAATGCACCAACCCCTACATATTTATACCTTCTCCCAAAAAAAAAACCCTAAGGGGCCCAAAACCATTTAAAAAATTCCATCAATTATTCGTGTATCAAAAAAAGAGTTTTAAATTTAGCTAATCCCCTTAACCCTGAATAAAAGATATTGTATAAAACGTGTCCCATGTTTAAACCCCGATTAAATTACCAATCATATATCACATATAATATTTTGTCCCCCCAAAAAACTATTAGGACCCCTTTTTAAAAAAAAATTTAATAAAAATTTCCCAATTTTTTTTAAAAATTTAAAAAAGGGCCCTTTTAAAAACAATGCAAAAAAAAATTTTCCCAAAAAAAACTATACTCCACGGAAAAACTTTTCATTTTTTCACAAAAAGCATACCAACGAAAAGAATCGTTTGAAATTTTTAAAAAAAAAGGTTATGGACGGATTTTAATAATTTCGATTTAAAATATCCCAAAGCAAACTCCTTCTTTATTTAAAAAGGAAAATTTTTCGACCCAATCAACAAAGTAAAAAAGCCCTAACACAAACATAGAAAATAACATAGTAAGTCCCCATTCAAGTGGATAACTAAAAGTCTTTTGAGAACCAAAAAAGAGGAAAAAGTAATAAAGGGGCGTATCATATTTTTTCCATTACATCAATTTTCATAATATGTCTTATTTCCAAAAAAAAGAAGTCCTTTCATTATTAAATTTAATTTTTAATAAAGTTAATAAAACCCAAAAAATTTTTTTTTTGGGGGACTTTTTTTCCCCCTAGAGATATTGAATAGAAAAGCTACTTTTTTGACCACGTAATTTTGAAATGGGAAAAGTCCTTCAAAAGTAAGTAAATAATCCGAAAAATAAAAAAATGCATGAATCCTCTGTACAACAAGCTATTATTGCAAAACTTGGGGGAATATAACCAACTATTTATTAAAAAAATTTATCTTTGACCAAAAAACAAGCCAGAGGGGGAACACCACAAAAGAAAATGTAAACCCCCTAAAAAAGCAATTTTTGTAAGTGGTACATGCATTTTTAAAACCCCCATAAAAACCATAATTCCCGACTTTTTTCTGGAGGGAAAATCCAACAATAGCTTCCATTGAATGAATAAATTTTTCCCGATCCTAAAAACAACAAAGCTTTCGAATAAGCATGATAATCAAATGAAAAAAAACGGCTCGATAAGACCCCCCTACCTAGAGCTAACACAAAAAACCCCTTGAGACATTGTAGAATTTAAACTAAACTTCTTTTAATATCTTTTTGAAACAAGAGCTAAAAAGCTCCTAAAGTACTTTTTAAATTTTACCTATTTAAAAATATAAAATTCAATTTTTTAAGGTATGATTAAAAAAAAAGGAAGAAGTTTGAGCTACAAGAAAAATTCCCGCGGGTACCCTAGCCCCCGGGATGGAAAAAAGCCGAAATA
>JBBMOL010001894.1:0-31118 GCA_037954665.1 Laguncularia racemosa
TTTTTTTTTTAAAAAAAATTTTGGGTTATGTTTTTTTTTTTTCTCAAGCTGAATTTGCTTACAACATTTCCATCCATAGAACCACTGGAAAAACACCTTTTCAGTGGTCTATACAAAATGCCATCTTCACGCGTTGTATTTACTCTCTTTCCCAAAGGTGAAAGAGTCCAATGTACTGCAAAACACAGGGCGGAACAACATAAAGCTGTGGCATCTGAAGTGAAAAGAGAAGATTGAAAAATCTAATGAGAAGTACAAGGAAGCTGCAGATAAGCATAGGAGGGAAAAGCTTTTTAAATGGAAAATCGGGTTTTGATGTGTTTTTAAAGAAAAGAACGTTTTCCAATGGGCACTTATAGTAAATGGTAACCAAAGAAGTATGGTCCTTACAAATGTTGCAAAGATAAACGATAATGCGTATAGGGTCGGGCTTCCTGAAAGCATAAGATTTCAAAAACCTTCAATGGGCTGATTTATCTACATTCAAACTCCGATGACGAACCTCTCTACCCGGGAAGAGAACTCGAGGTCGAGTTCTTCATTGGTGGGAGAGAATGATGTAGACATCGAAGCTGACACGGGTTGATTGGCGTGTCTTTTTGCAAGGCACAACCGTGTAATGTGTTTTGGATGACCCACAGAAACATACGCGACCTTATAAAACGGCTAGAAGGCACGATCGTGTGTTTTGTCAAGATTATTCACAGAAATATACAGGGCCCTTTATACACAGCTAAAAGGGCATGGCCGGTGTTTTGCCCAAGATGATCCACAGAAACATACACGCCTAAATACACGGCTGTGTAATCATCCAGATGACGGACATGTAACATATATTTATTCCCATGTGTACATATATATTTCCCTTTTAATTGTTTTTCCGGAGGACTAAAAAAATTTCCTAGGTCCTTTTTGGGGTTTAGCTTTTAAACCTTTTACTAAATTACAGACACAGAGAAGAGTTTTTTTCTATTCCCTCAATTGTGCGTAATTGAAATTTCAAGGAAAAACTCAGAGTATTCTTTGATTATTCGTGAGGTCCAATCCGAGAATTGATCTCGTGTTTTTACGCTTTTTACGCTGCGTCAGAACATGAGCCAACAATCCCAAACCCATAGCAACCAAACCAATTGGTTGATAGTCAACTAAGTGTAAGGGTTCGACTAGAAGCTTTTGATGTTGAGTTATTTTTATATTTTATACTTAGTTTTTTTACGTGTACTTTTAGTTTGGGTTTTCTTATAATCATATAAATATCTTCTATCATCTATAAAAGTGAAAATCTCTTGAAAGTATTTTTTGTTTTCTGAATCGAAACTAATTATGTGAGGACATGGAGTTAAGTCTATAAACCCTGCCATTTTTTTCATTCGACGTTGTGTCCAATGATCTATAGCATTTGAATATTTCCAATTACATCTATCCGTGTGCTCGTCTGTGTTCTTTTGTTTGTACTCAAATACAGGGTTTTCCCAAACCATGCCAAACATCACCAGGGATATACTTGTGGAAATAAAATGAGATGAAAGTTTCAATTAGCCAAGTCAATGTTGCCAGCTAATGGCATGATGTGAAGATAAAGGATCTCAAATAGGCAAATATAACTCCAAATTGGTAATTGATGGGAAGAAAAGTGAAGTGATCTGAAAGATATGATGTACCAATTGCATTTCTTATATTGCACCAATTCAGGACATGAAAGGTACACTTTGAATGGCTGGAATTCACTTCATCGTTACTTTCGTCAAAAGTCAAAATGTCTAAAAATCCTGCCAAGTACTATTGCCACATGTGTGTTTGCTTGGGTTATGCTAATATACAATGGAAGTACCAAAATTGTCAATCCTTGCTAAATCCTATGTATAAAATCTAGGTAAATGTCACTTGCGTTTTTGAAGGTAGAACGGATATTAAAGGTAACTGAAAACCTTGTTTCTTCATTATCATTTCCATTGAGAAAGTGGCTTCGTGTGAAACTATTCTTGAACTTCAGTGTTCATCACAAAGCTTGGAAACGCCAGAGTTATCTCCCTAAAAATAGAAACAACCCTCCATTACTAAAGAAATTAACTCGTTTATAAAGACGAATCGTGGAAAATTAAACTTAGAACGCTGTAGAAGTATAAAATGCATTGAAAACATTAGGGCGTTTTTTGAAATAAAAAGAAAAATTGAACTAAGTACTGAAATTTGGCTACCTCAGATACGGAAGCGCCCATAATCTTTAGTACAGATGGGTTCTGTTCTACAATTCTTTCCATTCTTCTTTGTCAATCTTCCCATCCCTATTTGCATCTGCCTCAGTGAATGTTCTAATAATAGAAATGAACAAACAGTCGCTGTTTATTTCCCTTACTTTAAATGCACTAAACATATCAATAAGAAGGCATAAATATAACACCTTGTAAATAATGGATTCGAGGGACCTAAATCAGAAAGAGTCAGATCAGATTCACTTAGTAGAGCCAAAACCATGTCCCTCAACTTCACAATCAATGAAGAAAACCAAATAGAGGTAAGAAAAATATCATGTGAGGGTATATGCTGATTGCTGACTGACTTTCAACCCAAAAAGAAAATGTTGATTGTCAGAATGAAGACGAAAACTATTGACAAAAATTTATTAACCTCTTTTGCGCTCAATGTATCCAGTTTGTCGTAAGTCATACAAATCAAAAGCAACGCAAAAAAAAAAAAGAAATTCCTAAATCAGCCCATTTTGTAAGCATAACTACAGACCATGATGTGCATATACTTTTAGATGTTTAATATGAGAAAACAATAAAAAAGAGTTTTATTTTTGCAGTTTATTATATCGTACAGGCAATTTTGTCACTTTGGGAGCCTTCGGGGGGAAGATGGCTATTGATCGAACAAAATCACCAAATTCTTTACCCCATTGTGCTTGACATCAAACAGATCAAATACCTGTTGGTAAAAACCTTTCATGAGAAACTAAACAAAGAAGCACAAGTTCAGCTTGACCTAACAATTTTTCCCTAGAAGGCTGCTAAATGATCAGTCCAATTTCCAGTGTTGAAAGCATAAAAAAGAAAATGCACTTAAAAGGCTTTCTGGAGAGTTGATGATGCAAAATGAGTTTACTATCAAAACTTTTTGCATTATATCCCAGAAAATACAGCTCATTGTCCTAAGTTGCCAGCTTACTCAAAAATTGACAATGAATAATAGAAAGAGGGTTATCAACCCTGGAAACAAAAAAATTTGCTTGATTAAGAAGAAACATACCCTATCTGCAAAAAGACTTTGCTTACTAAAGTTTTGGAATAGCGCAAGCTGAAATTCCTCCTGTTTGAAGAAATGATACATTATAAGTCAGTAGTAAACCGATTTGAGCAGTATAAAAAGATAAGAGTCTGATCTCAGAAAGCTTATTCATAGAATGAACTGTCTCTGAGGAAGCACCTTGTGAATAAGGCCATCATTTATTATGGAACGGCTCAATTTCTTGAAAAGATCATATAACGCCTCTAAATTCATTCACGTAACTGTGAAATTATTAAAAATGTTCATGTTAATACAGGATATCAGATAATGTTTACAAAAGACATACTAAATGGGCTGATCCTCAAAAACATCATATGTTAGGCTACCTGCTTATCCGATGAAAGAATGCACAGGGTGGTACATAAGCCAAAATGGGCACATGTATGTCATAATGTAAACTTTAATATGAAATAAAATCTTGAAAAAACTAATGCAATTTTTGGGAGGGGCCTGTTTTTAAATCCTGGCCCACTGCCATCTAGAAGCAATGCTTTAACCCAGCAAAAGCAGTGTATTTCATTGGCATTGCACCGAACTGGTCCAAAATGGACTAATGCAGAGCAGAATTGCAAATCATTTTAGAAGCCCTGCTGCTGATTTTAAAAGACGCAGCACAGAAATGAAGGCTTCATCAGGCACGATAGCAGGAAAATCTCATTATCCAACTAACAAAAAGAAGCAACCTTTAGCTTGCCCAATGGGTTTATGTCATGACCAAGAATATTTTTATCGTTACACTACAAATTGCACGGGAAGTAACACATCTTAAACCCCTGTTTGTTAAGTATGCTTCCCTCGTTTGCCCTCACATATCATACTTAGAAATGAGCATAGATTTGTTGAGTCAATCTAATACATTAATTGATTTTTGAAATCTAGATCATAACTTGGGAAAAAAAATGGCCCAAATCCATTCATTCAGGCTAGTATGTTTCTCATTCTCTGTCATAATCTGCATCCATAACATATATGTGGGAGGCAAACCCACAAAAATAAAAATTGATATAAGTAATCGACTTATATACTGACCACCAAACTCCAACTTACAAGGTGTTTCGGAAGCAAGTTTAGTAGGGTCCTCATAACCACTTTTTCTCTTTACAATGCTTCAGACAGAAGCGCTTGCTAAGGAAAGCATGACTTAAATGTGGACTAGATCACGCCATTAAAAAAATAAAACTACAAAAAAATGTGAATCCTGTGTCATATAACTTTGGGAGATAAATTGTTACAGAGGTTGTCAGTATTTCAGTTAAAATCATAATTAGTAAGTCACATTTGTTTCACCATCTCAAATGGCCACTGTGGTTTTCACTTCATTTCTTTGATTACTTGAGGAAAAAAACCAGCATTTACATATAAATATCAAAGGGCCCCTATATGTTCCCCTTGAAATATAACTCGCAGTGAGAATAGATGGAAACTGCTGGGACCTCCAATTCAAAAGCGCTTTACTTTCCTGCATGTGCCTGTGCTTATATCTGCACAAGCACATGACCCTTTGCAACGGAGAATAACAGTAATCCAGGCCCCCTCCTAACTGCAAGCTGCAAAATTAAGCCTCTGATAAAGTAACTTTAGGGGTGGCAATTTAACGTAGGTCCCCACCAACTCGAACACGCCATAAAACGATTATAGACGGATTTGAATTGGTGAAATCTGATACGATGATAATTAAAGTCAGACCAAATAAAAAAAATGAATGGCCATAACCTCTCTTCCTTGGATTAAGCCAATTTTCCAGGGAATTTATCCATTGCTTCAAGATCCTTTTTCTTGTTTTTTTTTTTTTTATGATCTCCACATAACCCAAAAATTTTTAACCCGCTTTTTTAAATTTTTTTGTCAGTTGATGTCGAAACTCAAAAAGGATTAAAGCAACCCAGCAAGAGCAAACAAAAGCGAAACAAAATGAACAGATATTTTTGTTCAACGAGACAATAGTAGAAACTCCCTGTTACATCAATATCTCCAGCAGAATGATCTATGTAGGACCCAGAACATAGAATTTCTTCATGGAATCCAAAACAGTAAGATATAAATCCAAACAATCTAGTTGCTGTTTGTTTTTATTTTCTTTAGGGTATTCCCTTTTTAATTCACTCTCCCAATATTTTCAAAACAATGTATTTGCCAAATCAAAAGGGAAAATACCAAAGATGAATCAAAACCAGAACTTTATCAAGCAATAAAAAGAGTAAACAAGTCATGAATCATACTGACCTGTACAATGAATTAACGATTTTGTGTCAGATATGTACTGTAAAGTTTGGTCACTTTTTTCTGACACTCTTTGTCTAAACCTCTCCTCCTCCTTCTTTTCCTGTTCTGGGGTCTGTTATATCCTACAACCCTGACAACCTGTTTTTCGTATCTGAATACAAAGCCTCTGTTATCACTCTCTATTTCCATATTTGCAAGAAGCAAGCTAAAACATTACCATATAAAGGACTTTAGTTGACTGCACTGCAATTCCTGCCCGTGGTTAACCAATCTAAGGAAGTTTTCTTATGAATATTTTAATAATTAAAAGAGAAAGAAAAGGAAAGGGGAATTCCACGTTCCAGTTCCATCTAGGTAAATTATTTAAGTTTAAAACAATGATGTTCCCGTGTATCTTCCTCTTTCCCTGTGGCCACCAATCATAAGATCCAAAGAAATTGTTGCAGAAAATTATATTTGACCGTAGGTAGTACAAGAAAGTGGCTTTTGAAAGATGGGAATATCCTCGCAATTTTTTATTTTTTTTTTTTAATTCCAAACCGACGGTTGGGCCCCCCCACCCCTTAATAATGCCTTTTAGCCATGGAAGGTGGAAACATGTTCTATGAGATTGACGGATCCGCCATTGCCACGTACAATGTTGTTGGAAATTGGAAACATGGTATATACTTGGAACTTCGAGGAAATTTTCTTGGTTTTCCCACTGGGCGGACTTAACTTGGGGAGGATCTATAAATAATAAAAAAGCAGAACCATTATTTTCTTTGTTTAACCTTTACAACAGTTTGAAATGTAGTGAAAATTCCATCCTTGATGTTACAGTTTATTATTACGAAGCGACACGTATCGAGGGGAAAAACATTAAAAAGAAGAAGAAAGTTTTCAAATATTTATAACTTTTTCGTTTAAGCTATGAAATGAATGAGTTCAAAACCCCCTTTATTCTAAATTTAAATTTAAAAAAGGGGTTGGCCTTTTAAAAAAATTTTATTATTATTATTTTTTAATTTTTTTTTTTATGTGGGGTTAAATTGTTTAAGTTTTTTCTCATAAAAATGAGTAAGTAAATTTTATTTTTTAGATTTATTCTTTTTATATCTTATTGGGTTGATTTAAAGGGAAAAATATTGAAAGTCACAAGAAAATTTTTTTAAATAAAAATTTTTTAGAACTTTAAGATAGAATAAAAGGGAATGAAATTTTTCTTTTTTCCCTAATTTTTCCATTTTAAAAATCCAAAATTCTAAGATATATAAGTTTATAATTTCCCAAAGAAATCAAAAAAATTTTATAATAAAAAAAAAAAAATTAAATTTAAATAAAAAATTAGGAAAAATAAAATAATTTTTTTTAAAAAATAAAAAAATTTTATATTTTTTCAATCAAGAACCAAAGGCTCAAAAAGTTAAAAAAACCTAAATAAAAATTAAAACTAAATTTTTTGCCTTTTTCTTTTTTTTATTTTTCATTTTTTCCCCCTTTTTTACTTTTTTTTTTTTTCCTCTTAAACCCTTTTTTTTTTTCTATTCTTTCCCCTTTTTACTTTTTTTTCAATTTTTTTTAAAAAAGTAATTCCCCATAAACTTGAAAAATATTTACAAAAATAAATTTTTTGCCCAAAATTTCCTTTTGGGGATAGGGGAAGTTTTTTTTGGGAAAGAAAAAGGGGTTTTAAAAAGAGACCCTAGATTTTTCAAACTTGAAAAGGGGGCAAAAGGATGATTTTGGAAAAGTTTAAATTTTTTCCAACTTCCCCCAAAATTTTCTCACATACAAAAAGAACCATTTTTAAAGAAACAAATGACAGTGGACTTTTTCCCCTACCCCCATAAGAAGGAAAACCCCCGTTAACCCCCCTTTGGGAAAAACTAGTTTTGTTAAGATTTATAAAGTTTCTTTTTGGATGCCCTTAATTTCTTTTAGGGAAAAAGGGAAAAAACCAAAGGTGCTAACCCTCTTTTTTACAAAAAAAGGGTTGGAGGGCTAATAAAAATTAAAGTTTTTTTATTATTATTTTTTTTTATTGATGGAGAGAAGCATAAGTACCCCTTGTTTAAAAAAAATTTCCCATTGTTGGCTTTTTTTTTCCAAAAACAAACTTTTTCTTTTTCGGGGTTTTAGTTTTTAGGTTTGGGAAAAAATCCTCTTAAAAAAACCCTTTCCCCTTTGGTCCCACAGGGAAAAAAACCTTTAATGGGCCAATCCCACTCTTTCCCCCATTAAATTAATGGTACATAATCTTCTTTTTTAAAATTTTAAATAGATTTTGCATATGAAGAACTTATAAATATTATATATTAAAATTTCTTTTTTAATATCAAACAAACTTGAAAATTTTAAAAGAGAAAAAAATTTAAAAATTTTTAGGGTTTTTTAAAAGGATATTGGATATGGGGGATACAAGATATTTTCCCAAGATGCTTTAGGGTAGGTTCCAATTCTAAAATTTTTGAAATTTTTAAAAACTTTATAGAAAAAGGATATGAAAAAAAAGTTCAAAAATTTTTACCCAACTTTATTAAACCTTCTCATTTCCTAAATAAATTTTTTATAAAAAAAAAAAAATTAAAAAAAAGGGAAAAAGTACATTTTTTTTGTTTTTAATATTTATTTACTTTTTTATTTTAAGGGTTTTCAATTTTTTTTTTTTTTTTTCCCATTTGAATCTTTAATGTTTTTTTTTTTTTAAAACTTTTTCAAAATAATTTTTTTTTAAAATAAGTTAAAAATTTTTTTTTCATTTTGAGTAGTTTAGTTTTCGAAAATTTAAACATTTGGCCCAATTACCAAGGTGGGGTTTGGGTTTTTTAGACAAATTTTTTTTAATCCCCTTTTTTAAATTTTAAATTTTTATTTTTATATTTTTTTTTAAAAATTTTTTTATAAAAATTTAATATTAAAATTTTTAAATTTGTATTATATTAAAAAAATATAGTTAATTAAAATTTTCATTTTATTAATTTGGTTTTTTGTTTAAAACCCAAATTTTATTTTTTAATACATTCATAAAGGGTTTTTAAAAAAAACCCAAAAAGTTTAATAGAAATCCCTTTTTCTAAAAAAGGTTTTTAAAAAAATATTAATGGGTTTAAAATAAAAAATTAAATAAACACTAAAAAAAAAAAAAGTTATATTTTTCTCTATGGCCCAAAAGGGGGTAAAGAAATTGTCAAAATGTTTAAAGAAAAATAAAATCCATCCTTTTTTTTAAATAAAAAGAAAATTTATTTAAAAGTTTAACAAATTCTTTTTTTATTTTTTCACTTATAGTTTATTAAATTAGGGACCTAATTCAAACTTTAAAAAATCCCCCTTTTTTAAAAAGGAAACCCCCATAAATTTTTTTGGAAATACAACAACTAACACCCTGATTATTAAAAAATGATATTTAAATTTCCTTTTTAAGAAGGTAAACCCCCAAGTTTTTTTTTATATTTTAAACTCATTTCCAAAATAAATAGGGTTTTGTCCCTGGACTTAAAAAAAAACTTTTTAAGAGAAAGTTAAAATTTTAATTGAGTTTTAACTTTTAAAAACAAAGAAAATTTGGATCTTTTGGAATTATTTACATTTCCCCTTTTTCTTGAACGCAAAATTTTTTTTTAAAGTTTTAAAAAAATTTAAATTTTTTTACCTTGATAAAAATTTTCAACTTCCATGAACTGCCATTCCAAGTCATTGCAAAATATCCATTCTTATCAAGAGTTTGGTAATTTAAATAGCTTTTTGCAATTTCAAATGAATACTTTAAAAGTTTTTGAATTAAAGCAAGCTTTGAAAGTTTATGTTTATATACTCCAATTGAAGATTATGGAGTGGTGCGTAAGAATGCGGGGATTAATTAACTTTACACTTTCTTTTGACATTTTTATAGAAAATGAAAGAAGTAGACAAATCAATTGTCTACAACTCTCCAATCTATCTTTAAAATTTACTAGGGTACAATGCATCTACAATTGGGTGAAACTTTAATTCAAAATGCTTTGACCCAACAAGCTCAATAATTATACCAAGTTGAGGGGATAAACTTATTAAGAAAAATGATATTAAATAAGCATGATCAAGTAGAAAGACAAATTTATTTAAAAACATTCTAAGTTATAGTTTTTAATTTAAAATTTTAAATTCGTGATTTTAAAACTTTTAAATTTAGCTTGATCTCGAGCTTATAAATATTATTTCCACTTGTTTTCGGTTGTATCATACAAAATCACCCCAATTTCTTTTCTTAGTAAACCACTCAATTTTTCTCTTGAAAATATCTTACTCAGGCTTCTTTTTTTCAAAATAAGTTTATTAAAATGAAGAGTAGGCGGGCTTGGGCCCTCTGACCAATAAAGGAAAGAGATAGTTGGACCAATTAGGTTCTAAATGCTGCTTTTTATTAAAGTAAAAAAAAAAAAATCATTTTTTTCTAAATGGTTGTTATAAATTCTGAATTTTAGGTAACAAAATAGATGATATAGATCCACGTCAAAGACTATAGGATCCAAGGAATAATGGGTTAGTGTAATTGAAACATAAATCAACATGATAATAAAATAATAAAATTGGTTAAAAGTATTTAATTCATTTATTTAAAATTTTATCCATACACGGTTTCAACACAAAATAATGCAAATTTATATACGATTCAACGCCTGACCTCCCTCATCTTTCCTGCTTTCCTCTTTTCTCTATCTTTTCTTTCATCATTGTGTATATTGAATTATTGATCGATATAAATGTTATTCTAATTTTATATATATTCAACAAGGAAGGAATCTGTCGTCACAACGGGGAAAAAAAAATTAATGTCATACCTAATTATCTTTTTTTTTTTTCATTTAGATTTTGAGTTTGCTAAATATTATATCTAATCAAATTTTTGTTTTATTAAATTTACTACATTCTTTATCTTTGAAAAATATGTTGTGATAAATGTTTATTATTAACAGTACATGTGTGATGATGGTCCTTAGAAAGATTAATTTGACCAACAAAAATTCAATTGGATATAAATATTAGTAATTTTATCCTTTGAATAGAAAACTAATAAGTAAAATTTTGACTGAGTATAGTATTTATCAATTTAATAAATAAGTCTAAAATTGAACAAATACCCAAAGGTATTACTATTTCAACACTATTTTATAGCCATTTAAAGTTGTACTATTTCATCTTATAGTGAATATTAGGTTCATTTCTTTCATCTTTATTTTTTGTATCATATTTACATATGTTTAAATCGTATATTTGCTAAGCAATAAATAATAGAAGATATAAAGTATGAATACTTATATACTCCTCTTGCAAAATAATACTTAATAGATCTCTATAAAATTGAATTTATCCATCTTTTACTTTATTCATTTTTATAAAAGTATTAATTAAATTTGCTTTTCCAATTCATAAAATATAGTTTTTAAATATTTTCTCTTAAAAGTATATGAATTTCCACTTTAAAATTCTCCTTCTTTAATTACCATTTTCATCATAATTATGAAATAAAAATAAATGATATAATATAAGATAAAGAAAATTAAAAAGAAAAAAGAAAAAACTAATCTAAACCAATTCTTTATTATATCTGAAGGTTGTGAACATAGGTTTATTAAGAAACGAAACCATGCTGAAATTATTGTGCCCTTGTGCATGGCAAGTTTCTGAAAGATAGTCATAATGGAGTCCCTTTTCTCTAAGAATGGAATAGGCAAGCATTAGACAAAACATAGTACAAATAACATGAACAAGTAATAGTGCTATGTTAAACCTAAATAATTTTTTATGAGAATAAAATTAATGGAAAAGTTTTATTATGGTTTTAAAGAAATAATTATGAGTTCATAGTGATATAAAAAATATATCTTTTTTTAAGAAAACCTTATTCGTCAACTTATATATGTGAGTTTGTTAATCAGTACAATTTACTAACATATTTCATAATATTTTTTCATATGATTTTTTTTTTTTCAAATGTAGCTTATGATATATTGCAAGGAATCTTATGATCTTGTTAAGATGCGGAGAAAGACAGTTGTTACAACAAGACCCAACTTTACTAATCAATTATATCAAAAGTCAAGTTTTTGTTTTTATTTTTTTCAAAAAATAATAATATCATATTAATATCTAGATTATTTTATAATTAAATATCTAAAATTTTCAAATGCCAATTTAATTGCCTGATTGAAAATTTAGTCATCATATCCATAACTCTAGTAGTTTCCATCTACCATGCTGAAATTAAAAATATTTTAATATCATAAACATCATATGGCACTTACTTGGCATGTCACGTGGTTTTAAAATGGCAGAAATAATAAAACATTGTGCGTAATATCATTGCCGATCTAAAGTAAATGAAGTTAAAGAAAAAAAATTAAAAAAAAAATAAAAATGGCAAAATAAAAATTTCTGCACACAGACCCACTTCATGAACTTATACCACCAATGATTCTCCATAAAAGGTGTGAAGTAGTCAAGACCCGTAGATTGACCTATTTAATTTGCTTTAAAAAGTAAGTTAAGGTTAATTTTTCAATCTATTTAAAAAGTATGTCAAATAAACTCTATCCATTTAATTCACGGGTTAAAATAGTTAGCTTGCTATAGACTAAATTGAACTACTTTTCAAAGAAATTAAAAAGAAAAAGGAAATTGAAAAAAAAACTACTAGTTATGACAATTATAAATGTTATTATTGTGGTTTCATTCTTCAAGGTAAGTTGTCATAAGTTACAATGTTCTTTTGTCTTTTCTATTACCGTTCTCATTTATTTATATTGCTTTTTGGTGATTGCAATTTAGGAAAATAGTTAAGACAGCATTAGATTGTTATATTTAGATTTCTTTTCAAGAAAATATCTAAGCTTCAAAAAATATATTTAGATTTATTTCTTTTATTTGATGAAATAGGCTGAACCTAAGTATCGATATAAATTAATTTTAGAAAATACAATTTGAAAGTAACAATATATTATTTCCACATATTTACACTAAATTTTCAATTTTGTTCTTCTCATTATGAAATGTTTATATAAAGCAAAGTATCTTATTGCGAGTGAATAATGTACCTATCTTCTTCTTCTTCTTCTTCTTCTTATTATTATTATTATTATTTCAATCTTAGGAAGTTTTAAGCTTAAGAACGGTAAATTTATTGGTCATTGGAAACTCAAATAGTAAAAATCAATTTAGAAAGAAAAACACATATTAAATTTTAAATAGGTTAAAATACATGTTAATGGTTAGCTTATATAAACCACTAAAATCTATAAATGGTTTGAGGTAGCCCATTTAACCTACCAAAAGATATAATGGATTAATTGGCCTAGTTGGTGGGCTGACTCATTTAGCCATGGGCTAAAGTGGGTTAGGTTAGGACTAACATGTTTTAGCCTATTTACTAAATGAGCCGCAATGAGCTAGCTTTTAACTTGCAGCCAAAGTCAGCCAAGTTGAATTAGTTAGTTTAACTCACTTGCATAGCTCTATTCTCCATTCCTTCATAATGAAGGAGACAAGTGACAAATTGATTTAGATACATGATTGAGTCAAAAGGCACAAATATCCACATGTTTAGTACGATCATGGTAAATTGTACAAAGGTAATCACAACATGATATATGGGGCGTTAAATGGGGACTCATACCTCATGAGTGAGATGATAAATCTAAGTAAATTTGGCAACAATATAGATTAGTGCTCAATATTCAACCTTAGTGGAGCTCCATGACATAGTGGGCTACTTCTTAGATCAGCATAAAATGAGATTACACCTAAGAAATATTACATACCCAGTAGTGGAGTGAAGAGTGTTTGGACACCTAAACCAGTTTACATCAACAAATGTGGTCAATAAAGTACTAGATGCACGTATAGTGGCATGTCCTATAGGAGGAGTGCCACAAAGATATTAGAGAACTCATTTGATTGCTTGCATGTGATTTGTATGGGGAGATGCATAGTATTGACTCAATTAATTGACCATAAAAGTAGATGTCTAGTCAAGTAATAGTTAGGCAATGTGGGAAAACCATGTGCAAGGAGTTGGATCAAGTTGATAAAGGGGTTTATTGGTTTAGAAAGGTAACATGTGTTAAGTTCTCTAATTTGTTTTGATGTTAACAAAGAGGAATAATGTGTAACGTATGTTTGAGCTTGTAGAAGTTTTTTCAAAAGAAGTAATGAATTTTTCAAAATTTGGGAAACAAAGAAAAAAAAAGCTTTTCAGAATTTTTAAAATGGTTTTAAAAACAACTTTTTTTATTCTGTTGGAAGGTTTTTTAAGAAGTTGTGTAATGAAATCTATAGTTCTTGTGTTAACCTATAAATAACTCTTTCAAACCCCTTGAAAAGAGGGATGGAAAGACAGTTTTTGTTCATTTTTTTTCAAAACCCTTTTAACGATAGAGGTTTGGGTTGACGGGTTTTTTTTCAAAGCCATTTAAAACCCTTCCATGCCTGTCATGAATTTTTTTTTTTTTTTCAGATTTCGTTCTAATTTTTGTATCAAGGGTTTTTTTTAATAAATTTAAAGGCCCCTAACTCCAGTGTCAATAATTTGGGAAATAAACTTAATGTGTTTTACTAAAGTTGGATTTTATATCAGGGTTTTAATTTACATAAAGTTTTTTTTACAAGATTTTATTTAAAGATTTTTTTATTCATGAAAAAAGTGAGATCGTATAAAAATTTTACAGTTTAAATAAAATTTTTAAACTAGATTTTTTGTGCTATTTTTTGGGAGATCCAGTTTTTAAACAAAGAAAGGATTTTTTTGAGAAAAGAAAAGGGGTTGTTAAAAGAAATAGGGTTTTTCCAAAACCCATAGGGGATTAAAGAAAAGGTTCCATAATGTGAGGGGATACCCTTCAACAAATTTTACCCAAAAGAAGATCCGGTCAAACAAATTTATCCAAACTTATCCCCCAACAAAATAAAGGGGAATGTAATTTTTCTCCCAACAAGTTAAACTTATTTTTGAAATAAAAAATTTCAAAAAAAAATCCAAACTTATCACGGGAACCCCATAAAAGTTACAAGAAAATTTTCCCAGTAAACAACCTTTTTAGTCTTCTAAAAAAAAAAGGGATGTTCAGTTGAAAAAAATATATAATTTTTTTTTTAGAATCAGCAACACAAAAGTTAAAAGCTCATACAATTTTCCCGGGGCAAAAATATTCTTAAACTTGGATCCGATTTGTAGGGGAAAATTTGATACCCCTAAAATTTTTAAAAATGGTTTTTCCTTTTTTGGGAAGGGGAAATTTAAAAGTTTGTTTCATTCTGTATTTTATTTTTTTAAGTTTAAGTGAAGAAGCTAAAGAGACTCAGTAGTGAGATTTTTGCCATTGAAGATCCTTTTTTTTGTATACCCCTAAATTTTTATTGATAAATGAAACACAACCATAAAGACAACCGGGACCCCGGTGGGGAGCTGAAGGGGGGGAAGACTAACCCTCAGGCAGAACCTCTATAAATCCTAAGAAATTTTATTCATTCTCTACTCTTTTTTATTTATTGCACATTTTTTTTTCCCATTTTTGTTGCTCACGTCATTTCGTTAGTCAAAAAAGACTTTGGATAATTTGAAAAAAATTTGAAATTTTAAGAATTAATCAACCCCCCCCCCCCCCCCCAATCAGGCAGGACTCTTTTAATTTTGAGTGACCCAAAAAATATTTAAAAAATAATGTTGCAATCAATCGAGCTCCTTACATCGATGGTTCAAACTTCTCATATTAAAAATGCGTATGGAAACTTATTTTAAAGCTAATGTTTAAAATGATTCACGGCAGGTCTTTTCATTTGGGGGACAAGTGATCACCTTGAATGGAAATTCGACCTTTTTAAAAAAAAAAAAAACCAAAAATAAGAAAATTATTGAGAAGAACAACAAAGCAAAAAATCTTTTGGGTTGACTACAATTGCTCCATCAAAGTTCTATTTGATATTATCGGTGCAAAGGGCAAAGGAATTTGGGAAATCCTTTTCCGAAACATATGAAGGGACTGATACCATAAAGGGAAAACCCAAAGATAAATTTTTTAAATTTCAACATTATAATTATTTAATTTAAATCAAATGAAAAGGGTCAACGAGGGTTTTAAAAGGGGTTTTAAACAGCATTAAAAATGAGCTTAAATCACTTGGAAAAAAAATTCCAGATCCTTTTTCTTGTGGGGAAAATGCTGAAGATATTGCCCCCCTCTTGGGATGCAAAAAAAAACAGCAAATAGAAAAAATTTTTAAGGGACCTAAACAACCCTAACTCTAAAGAAAAATTTGAAAAAAAGGGCCATGGCATTTTGAGTCTCAAAATAAAAACCACGCAAAAGGAGAAAACGAAAAAAAAGGAAATTTGTTTTTAAAAGTCAAGGAATAAAGAAAAAAGGAAACTAAAAAGATGATAGCAATGGTGAGAAAGAAGAAGACATTATCTTCTAGCACGAAAGACTCAACAGCTGCTCAAAAAGTTTAGGGTTTAAAAAATTCAAGGGTTTTTCAAAAAAGTATTTGAAAAATAAGCATAATAATGAAAGGGAAAAGTTTTACAAGGAAAAAAAAAAGAAGAAAAAGAAAAAGGGAAATTCAATTTTTTTAAATGCAAAAACCCCAAGGACAAAATCAAATAGGAATGTCCAACATTAAACAAAAAAAATAAAAAATTATAAAAAAAAAAATCTGAAAATGCTAACAAAGTGGAGGGGATTTAGGGGAAACATAGAAACAAATTCAGAAAAAGAAAAAGAAGAAAAAGAGGATGAGGAAAAATTTTTGCCCTAAGGGCAATTCTAAGTACCTTTGAATTTAATGAAATATAACTTATAAAAACATTTTAAAACAAAAAGGGTTAATTTTATTAAAGGCACTAAAAAGGGCTATACAGAATTGCTAAGTAAAAATAAAAATAAAAGTTTCTTAAAAAAATGAAAAAAAAAGCATTAAAACAAACAAATATTTTTGCTTTTTTGATAAAAAAGATATCCGAAACAAAAAAATGAACCCAAACATGTGAGTTTTGGGAAAAAATAAAAAAGAAAATCATCATTTTGAAGAAAAACCCAAAGTGACATAAAGGTAAGGTTTAAAGATCTACCAATTGTTAAAAACAAACCTTTAAGAAATTTGATGAAAGAGACAAAAAAATTGACCATAAAAATTTTCTTCACAAAGATTTTCCCAAAAAAAAAACCCAGGATTGGGAAAGAGCATGGTTCGATTAAAAATCAATCAAAATATTTTTTTTTGTTAAGGAAAAACCAAGTCTTAAGTGATAAATCCAACAGCAAAAAGTACATTTCAAATACAAAAAGGTTAAAAAAGAAATCCAAGCCCTTTATAGAAAAAAAATTCTGCCCAAGGGGTTTATCCACACAAGGGGTACTACAAAGAAAAAACAAAAGGTATAAAAAAAGTTATACAAACCAAATTTTCCCAAAAAACAGGTAAATGACGGGTTTATAGGAATAAATTTTTAGAAAATTTTTTCCCTTTTGTAAAAAAATTTGGGGACATTAAAAAATTTTTGCTATTATAAAAGAAATAAGCTCAGAAAGCCCAAAAAGTAAATCAAAAAAATAAAATTTGAGCTTATCTTTTAAAGGGCCTAAATTCGTTTGGGGTTCCAAAAAGGGAAATTTAAATTTTCTTTTTATTTGTATGGAACAGAAGCCAAAATAAGAGGAACATGTTTTTTTGGGAAAGTGGATTTCTAACATATGTTTGGAGATGCTTCAATTTCAATAGCAAAAAATTTGGGGAAAAAAAAAAGGGAAAATTTAAAATTTGGGAAAGATGATAGTAGGGGAAAAAATTTTTGCTACGGGGAACCCTTGGGTATGCCTACTTTTCTTTTTTGAAAATGTATATCTTGGCAAGGCTTAAAACATAATCAACTTAGTTTTAAAGTCAGTTATGGAAAAAGGGAAAAAAAAGGGATTTTTGTCAAGCCAAAGTGCTATCCCTTTTAATGAAAATGATGAAAGATTATTTAAAGGGAAATTGGGGAAAAAGAAATTTCTATCTCTTAAAAAAACCTGAAATCGATAATGCTTGTTTTTTAAAATTTTTTTGAATGATCATTTTTTTGTTTGGGCATAAAAAACCGGGAAAATTAATTTTTAAATTTTTCATTTAAAAAAATTATCTAAAAAGGGATATTTTTAAAAGGGTTTGGCCTAAAAAAAAAATTTATTAAAAAAGATTTTAAATGTGATACTTGCTAAAGAATAAAAGGGTTTCTGTTTTCTCATAAAAGTAAAAATGTAATCTCAACTAAAAAACCCATTTGAATTAATGCTTTCTTGTTTTTTTTTGGACCTACAAGAGTTTTTAAGCAGGGGTGGAACAAATATGGACTTGTTATTTTTTGAAAATTTTTCAAGATACATTTGGGGTTTTATATTTTTTGCGACACAAAAAAAAAACCTTTGATTCTTTTAAAAAATTTGCAAAACAAATAAAAAAAAAAAAAGGGATTTTTAACATAATTAATTTTCGAACTGATCAGGGAAACCCAAAATTTCCCAAAAATAAAATTTTTTTTTAAAATTTTTTGTAAAGAACAGGGTATATCTCAAAAATTTTCTTAGCCCCCATACACCCTCAAAAAAAAAGGGGAGTATTTGGAATGAAGAATAAACATTACAAGAAATGACTAGATCTATTTAAATAAAAGGGGAAAATTGTGAGAAATTTTTGGGCAGAACATTTTCTACAGCTTGCTAAATCATCTTTTAGAGTTTTCTTTCCCCCAAGACATAAAAAACTGCTTATAAGTTTTTTAAAGGGTAAAAAACCCTAAGGGGTTTTTAATTTTTTATATTTTTAATTTTTTTTGTGAAAAAAAATTTCTCTAAACCCTTTGGGTAAGTTTAAATGAAAGATCTAAAACAAGCTTTTTTCTTGGGAATATTCCTAAATAGTTGTGCTTACCCGTGTTTTCAATGAATCATAAAAAACTATTAAAGAATCAATAAATTTAAAATTTTTTGGGGGGGTTTTAAAGGGATGTAATTTTTCGATAAAGAAAAGGCCCTTTAATCCTAAAGCAAAAGGGTTATTTCAAACCAAAGTAAAGAAGCACCTGCTTTTAAACACTAAAGGGAAATCGGGTCTCCAAACCCATTTAAAGGGGCAAACACAGAATATTTTAGAATTTTGAAAGATTTGAACAAGAACTTCTAAAGCTTGGAGGTAAAAGTCTACACACCTTCGGGATCAAAAAATAGGAAAATGTTCAATTTTTGGAAAAAAAACAAAGCAATTTAAAAAAAATTTTGGGAAAATCATTTTGGTTTGTTACTGAAATTGAAACCTAGTAATATGGAAAACCCCTTTAAATGATGATAATTGGATTTATTCTTTTTATGCAAGAAAAAAATTAAAAATCTTTTTTCAAAAAAAAATTTTATGGAACTTAGTTCCTGGGACTAAAAGGAAAGCCCCTATAATTGGAACAAAGGGGTTTTTTAAAAAAAAAATTAAAATGAAGATGGTAAAAATTTAAAAAAAAAAAAAGGGCCCAAAAAAAAATAATTTTGTAAAGGTTTTTCACAAGAAAAAAAAATTAGTTTTTGGAAATAAAAACCATATGCACCTTTTGCTAGACAGAAGAATATGGTTAAAGCTTGCATATCACTTATAAAGATTTTAAAGTTTTTTAAAATGGATGAAAAAATTGCTTTTTTAAAATGGTTTTTAAAAAAAAGGGAAGAAATCTGATTTTTTTTTAAAATTTAAATAAACCCGCTAAAAGGGTTTTTGAAACATGCCCAAGAGCTTGGTATAAAGATTAAGTAGTTTTTTTTTCTAAAGGTTTTCATAGGGGAAAATTTAACACCACTTTATTTCTTGAAAAATTTTGGGATAAATAATTTTTTTTTGTGCAAGTAAATTGGATGAAAAAATTTTTTTTAAATCTACTAAAAAATTTTTTGTGTCAAAAATTTTGCTGAGCCCCATCCCAGGAAAATTTTAAAATTCAAGATGGGGGGTTGACTTTCTTTTGGGGCTTAAAATAAAAAAAAAAAAGGGAAAGGAATCTTTTTTTCACAAAAAAAAAATACAAAAAACCAAATATTGAAGAATTTTGGAATTTTTTTTTTTTGCAAAAAGGTTAAAACCCCAAGATATTTTCAACAAGGTTAGACTCCGCCCAAAAATGGACAGAAGGTAATGAAAAACCTTTATGGGAACCTCATAGGTTTTTTAAATTGTATTTGACTGCATCAAGACCTGTTTATTTTGTTCAGGGGTGTTTTGTGTGCTAGTTTTCCCAACTGAAACCAACAAATTCATTTATCGGGCTTTTAAAGGGCGAATTTTCAAATACCTATTTAAATTTACTTTAAATTTTTGGGTCACCTATATCCAAAAAAAAAATTTTTTGTTTTAAAAAGGAAAATCTGATGAAAATTTATGCGGGTTTGAAAAATTGATAGAAAAAACACTCTGGAAACTTTTTCAATTCCTATTTGATAAATTAATTTCTTGGTCTTCTAAAAAAAAAAATTTCGTTGCTTTATCCACAGCAAAAATTAATAGTTTTTAATGGAATTAAAATGTGACAAGTTTTAGGGAAAAAAACAACAATTGAATGTTTAGGGAAAAAATTTTTAAAATTGTGCCAATTAAAGGGACAACACGAGTGCAATAAATTTGAAAAAAATCCAGTGCATCATTCTAGGGGGGCAAAGTACATAAAAATTAGACATCATTTTTTTAGAGATCCGGGGGGGACATAATGGGGATATAAATTTGAATTTTTGCCCAAACCCAAAAAACAATTTGTAGACAACTTTACTAAACCTCTTTAAAAGGAAAATTTGAAATTTTTTAGAAATGAATTGGGAAATTTTTAACCCTTTTGAATTTTTTTTTTTTTTTTCCCCCCAAATTTTCGATCTTTTAAAATCTTTTAAAATATTTTAAAATATTTTTAAATAAAAAATGGAAAAGGAGGTAAAAATAAAAAACGGTTTTCCTTTTTAAAAAAAACCAAAGTCGGGTTTTTTTTTTCAAACCAAAAACACTTCCCCTTTTTTCTTTTTCCGCTTTTCTCTTTCTTTCAAATCCCTTTTTCTCTCCTTCTTTTTTTTTTTTTCCCCAACCTGCCCCTCTCTTCAAATTTTTTTTCTCTCTCATTGTGAAATCCCTTTACGTCTAAATTTCCCCAAAAAGTCTCAAATAGAATCTTTCAAAACAAAACCCTCCAATAAGCCCTTTTGTGATTCATGATGAATCTTTAATCTTCGGAAAAACCCCCAAGAAACCTTTAAATTTGGGGGAGAACCCAATTCCCCTTTACTCCGAATCTGTCATTGGTTTCCCAAAAACACTTCCAAAAGAAAACGGGTTTTATTGGGCTTCAAAAAAAAAGAAAAGGGTTTCCCAAGAAACCTCTTCGCTTGAGAAATTTACCAAGAAGCAACCCAAAAAAAAAGGAATGTACCAAATCCGAAACCCTCAAACCCAAATCCTTTGAAGGGAAAAAAATTAGGTGTGTCCTTGTAGTTTTTTTGGGTTTTTTTTTCTTTAAAAATTTAAAGGGGTTTTTCGGGAAAGAACTTTTAGAACCCCAAAAGGAAAGTAGAAAATTTGGGTCTATCAAGTTTTTAGTTTATGGCGAGTGTGGTTTAAAGAATTTTTGAAGATTTAAATCTTTTGGGAAAGGGGAAAGTTCTATTTTTCCCGAGTAAAAGTGATCAAAACATTACAATTTCTAGGGCCGATGTAATTTAAAAGTCTACACTTTCATGATTTAAATGAAAGATTTTAGGAATTTCAAACATGCCCCCCAAGGGAAAGATCCCTTTTGTGCCTTTTTTAGAGGTTTCCAAAAAGGGGTTACGGGAAGGAGGCAAAAGGTCATTGATTTCGATTGTTTCCTCCATACACAAAATTATTTTTTGAAATTTTATGTTTCCCAAAGGGAAAGGGGAGTTTTTACTTTAAAAGTCTATAGACTATGCCCCAAAAACATCTATGCAATGATTAATAAAAGAATGTGGACATGACTTCCAAAAGTCTTACCAAAAATGGCAAATAAAGAAAGTAGGTATTTTGGGGAAAGCCTCATGCGACTGTTTGTATTTAAAAGGAAAGTTTTGCCCCTTCCCCGCTCTTCTGAACCCTATAAGTTTTAAAGAGGGTAGAAAAGAATTTTTTCATCATATGTCAATATAAGTTAAAGATTGCCCGAGTATCCCAATGTGGTGCACACTTTTTGCATCAAAGACCCTATGAAAAAACTGTTCCTTTTTGGGAAATTTTTTAATAACTGTTTAAGAAGGGGTTCAGAACCTAGAAAAGAGCTAGAAAAATTTATTCTAGAAAGCAAACCCCAACCCATTCTTTAGGCTGGAAAAAGGGGAAAAAAAAGAAGCTACATTCAATGTTGATCTGAAACAAATGAAGAGTGTTATGCGAAAGCCTTGAAACATAGCTATCGGATTTAATTAAGAAGCTTGAAAGAGAAATCTCGGTTTTTTCAACGTCGATCTTAAGAGATTAAAGTGATGGAGTTACAAATTTTTAAAAAAACTTTTGATACTGTTTTTTGAGATTAAAAAAAAAATTTTTAAAAAATGCTCATTGAACCTCCATCAAAAACAGAATTCTCTTGATATTTTGTTTTGAAGAGTCAAACAAATCTTCCAACAATGTGATTTCTTTTGAAAAAGTTTTTCTCCCAAGTAAGGAAGGGTAGGAGATTCCGTCACTAACTCTTTTTAAAACTTTGGGCTCAAAATGGAAAAAAACATCCCAATCGTCCCAATCTTCATGGGGAAACAAGCTATTCTTATCCACCAAATTTCCAATTTTTGTTCACCTGGCGCACATAACATCACTTTTAATCCCTTTACAAGGAAAAAACCTTTCCCTTTTAAACCAAAAATTTCCACCACTACTTTAACCTTCGAGTTACAAGACCCAGAAAAGGGTTTAGTTCCCCTTTTCTTAATTTCCCGTTTTGAAAACCCAAATTGTGAAAACTTCTTTTATTTTTTTTCTGGGAATTAAAGGGGGGTTTTAAACCCCCTTTTTTTTATTTAAAAAAAAGGGGGAAAAATGGTACCATAGAAACTCAATGCTTTATTAATGGTTCTGTTTTTGATTAGATGCTTTTTTTGTTTGAATTCTGGTTAATTTTTCTAATGAAAAAAAATGAATATATTTTTTGCTTGAAAAAAAGTTGGGTTTTTATTCTGTTTATCTAATGGGGGTTTTTTTTAACATCAAAAGGGGGGGGGGGGGGGGGGGGGGGGGGGGGGGGGGGGGGGGGGGGGGGGGGGGGGGGGGAAAAGTTAATTTTCCTAATTTGGTTTTTTGGGTGTTAAACAAAAGGGGGAAAATGGTAAACTTTTGTTTTGAGCTTTTTCAGAAATTTTTCAGAAGATGTAAGTAAATTTTTTTTAAAATTTGACAAAGAGATAGAACTTGTTTAAACCTTTAATGGGTTTTTTCCCAAAATTTTTGTTCTGTCCGAAGGATTTCAAAGTTTTTGTAATGTATCCCCTAGTTCTCATGTTAACCAAAAAAAGCTCTTTTAAACCCTTTTTAAAAGGGGGAAAAAGGGAGGGCAGATTTTTGGGTTTAAAAGCTTTTTTAAAACCCCCTTTTAAAAAAAAGAAAGGGTAGTTGACATTTTTTCTTCAGAAACCTTTCAGAAAACCTTTCCATTTCCTGTCACGAATTTTTTTTTCTAGATTTCGTTCTAATTTTTGAATCGATGGTTTTTTAAAAAAATTTCAAGGCCTAGCCCTACTGTCAAATATATTTAGGGTAAAAACTTGATTTTTTTCTAAAAGTTTTGGGTTTTATATCAAAAATTTTTAAAAAACTTTAAAATTCTTACAAGTTTTTTTTTAAATTTATATAAAGTGAGGGCTGTATAAATTTCCCGGTTTTTTCAAGAAATTTAAAATTTAAAATTTTTGCTAATTTTGGGAGATCCCCAAAATTACAAAGATAAGGTATAAATTTTAAAATTTGGAAAAATGGTTTTTACATGAAAATATGGTTTTCCCCAAATATGGGAGTCAAAAAAAGTTCCATAATGGGGGGGGAAAATATTTAAAAAAACTTGATCCAAAGAATATCTCCAAAGAAATTTTCGGTCAAACAAAATTTTTTCCCAAAATTTTTCTTCATCAAAATATTACGGGGGAAAAGCAGATTTTTTTCCCAAAAAGTTCAAAATATTTTGAAATACAAAAATTTCAAAAATAAATCCCCGGCTTATTTACTTGGGGAAAAACCCCTGAACGTTTACAAGATATTTTCCCGCAAAACAACCGTTATGTCTTTTTATATAAAAAGGGAGTTCAGCTGAAAAAATAAAAACATTTTTTTTTGAATCAAGCACACGAAAATTTTAAAACTCATACATCCTTTAGGGGCAAAAATATTCTTTCACTTGTGATCCGATTTTTAGAGGGAAATTTTATATTTCCCCATTGGGTTTTTGGTTTATTCCTTTCTTTTATGAAAGGGAAATTTAATTTTTTTCATCATTGTAGTTTAAGTGATTAGCTTTTGTGAAGAAGCTAGAGAGACTCAAAGTGAACTTTGCCCTTTAAAGAGGCTTATTTTGTATACTCCCCAATTTTTTTGATATAGGAAACACAACCAGTAAAGACAAACCGGGACCCCGGCTGGAGCTTGGAAAAAAGAGGACTACGCCCCGAGGTGAAACCCCTATAAATCCTGGCATTTTTTTCTTTTCTACTCATTTTATTTAATTTGGGAAAATTATTATTTTTTTTCAATTTTTTTTTCTCACGACCCTTTCGTTAGTCCCAAAAGACTTTGGGAAAATTTTTCAAAAAAATTTTAATTTTTAATAATTAATCAATTTACCCCCCCCTCTTGATTAATCAAAATTTGGGCCAAAAACATGTGGGTGATCTTAAAAAAAAATTAAGAGTAAACCGTGAAAGGCTTAAGTGGGTTCCCTAAGGGATATGGGTAACCAAAAAACCAAAAAAAGTGAAGGGCAAAAAAGATCCTTTAAAGGCAAACTAATAAGAGAGGATTTTGGGAAAAGGGAAATTTAAAAAGAAAAACAAGGGTTTTTGCTGGTCAAGATTTATCTTCAACATTTAAAAAAGAAGAACAAAGGTGCTAGAGTTTTAAAGGTAGACAAACAAGAAAGTATTGGATTTGCTTTACTTGAAGCGAACTTGAAGAAGGAAATTGCAAAATCAAGACTAAAACCCAAAGCATGGGGAGCTTATTTGGGACCAAAAAGGGGCCTTCTGCAATTGTCACGCATAAGTAGGGTAGGGGGATGGACAAATTTAGGAGGTTGTTTCATAAAGATTGTTTCAATAAGGAAACCAGAAGGAAAGCATTTTTAACATCAAGTTGATGAATGGCCTAACAAAAAGAGATGGCATGTGAGAGGATAAAATGAATGGTGGTGGGCTTGACAACAAGATTGAGTGTTTTAGAAATAGTAAAGGGAAATTTCCGTTGATAGAAAACCTTGGTGAAAAGACCACATCTCGAAGTGACTAACATGACCCCCTAAAATTGTGCTTAATAAAAAAACTTTGTGGTATTGCCAACAACTTTAAATGGTTAGGCTACACAAGAACAAGTATCTAGGTTTTGTTTTTAAAAAGAGAGTCAAATTCTTCCCTTAAGGTAGCAACCTAAGTGTGATCACAAAGACTTCAATATAATGGTGAGGTTCAAACAAAGGGGTGTATGTGAAGGTTGAGGATGGTTTTGGGTTTTAAGGTGCTTTCATAGCAAGTGAGCAAATGTGGGGTAGGTTAGGGTTGGTTAGAGTGGGGTTTGGGGGTTTGAGTGGAGCAGGGAGGAGGTGTAGAAGAGAGGGAGGCAATGGTAAGATACATAAGAGGATTAAAAGAAGAGCCCTAGTGCAAATACGTGATAGACATAACTTATGGAAAGGGGTAAAGTAAGGCCATTGGTGGGGGGAATGGGTGAAGTAGAGGACGGGGAAATTTTTAGAAGATCGGTAGTTCTCAAGTTTATGGGTTTAGGGAAAGTGTAGAATATAGCATTAGTGGCAGTGTAAGAGCAAGGAAAAGGGGTGAAAGTGAGAGTTAGAAGGTTTATTGGGGGGTCATATTGTTAGTAGGAGAATAAGTGAGTGTATGTAAGGAAAAAATTTTATGAAAAAACAACATGTTGACTTAGCAAACTTTTCTCATAAAAAGGATCATGATAACAAAAATCCTTTGTGATTTAGTAGAGTACTTAAGAAAGATGCAAGGAGGGGACAAGAGATCATTTGTTTAGAGACTAAAGGTGATGTGTTAAGATAACAAAGGCACCAAAAGTGGGATAATCATGGAATAAAAATGGTATAAGAGTTCAAATGAGGACTTGTGGTCAATATTAGTGGAGGTAACAATTTATTATGTAAACTACAATTAGTCTGCATCAAACCCAGAATTGAGGTGGTAGATTTAAAATAAAGGTGGATAGTATCGGCTAATTTAATGATATTCGATGTTTGCCATTCTACAATGTCATTTTTTTAGCATGTATAAGGGCAAGAAAGTTTAAAATGAATACCATTGTCTTAGAGAAATTTGGTGGATGCATTGTTTATAAATTCACCACAACCATCACTGTGAAAAATTTTAATTTTACTAAAGAGAGAAAACTTTCAACCAAGGTTTTTAAAAAAAGTTCAAAATGAACAATATGGGATTGGAAAAACCTTCCTTATGACAATATCAATCTTGTTTTTAAAAACCCCCAAATTTTTAGGGAAAAAAATTTTCTTTAAAACCCTTTCGGTGTTCGGGGCGAGCTTTTATCTTTCTTTTTAAATTTATATGAAACAGATGGAAGAGAGCACTGTCTAGTATATTCGTTGGGGCCCCATCCTAAAAGGGGCCCTTTTTTAGTAGGGATTTCGAAGTTGGAGAAAATTTTCCCCCGGCTGTGGTCACTTAGCATTAAAGTTATGGGCCATATTTTGAAGCCCATCTATTGTGGTCATCCCCCAACTAAACCCCTTAAACAAAAAAGCTTTAAAAAAAATCGAATGTTTAAGGTTGGATGGTTTGATACACTTTTTGAACCCTTAAATGTGTATAGTGTCCTGTATCAAACCCCATGATGCCATTTTAAAAAAAAAATTACCGAGTTCTAGTTGAGTTTAAAAAAATTAAGGAAAAAAAAAAACCCTACTAGTGATCACAAAAAGGCCCCCTTTAGGCACTTCATGTTGAAGGTTTTTAACTAAAAAAAGGGGGAAAATGGGGTTGGGGGGGGCTTTTTCTTTTTTGTGGCCCCCATGGGTAGAAATTCAGTTTTCTCTTTTAAAAAATTTAAGGGGTTTTCAACTATAATAAAAGAAGGGAGAAAAATAAAAATTTTTTCCTTACAAAGGTTGAAGTTAGTTTTTAAAAGGGGAAATAAAAGTGGAAAAGATTGAAAATTTTTTTAAATTTCCCCAAAATTTATAAAAAAATTAAAAAATGTCAATTGAAATACACGGTTAAAGATAGAAAAATGACCCAAATACTTAAAAGGTGGGAAAGTCTTTAAAAGCTTGATAAGGTTTTTGAAAGAATTTCTTAATTTTTAGTTTTTTTAATTTTTGAAAAATTAAAAAAAAATTTTAAAAAAATAAAAATTTTTTTAAAAAAAAAGTTAAATTTTTCAAGAAAAGGGCACTTAAGTACCCTAATATTTGAAAAAAAATTTCCACAAAGGGGTTTAAAAAAAACAATTGAAGAATTTAAAGAAGGTTCGAACAAAAAAAAAAAGGTGAAAATTTGGCAAAGTAATTTGAAAAAGGTGATTTTCACCCTGTATACAACCTTTAGCAAAGCCATGTAGAAAACTAGTGTTAAGGCCAAAAAGTAAAACATAAAATTTTTCTTGAAAAAAAAGTTTTTTTTAATTGCTGCCAATTGTTAAAGAGGGAGTGCTGAAAAGGAAATCTAACAAAAAAAAAGAAAAATGAAGGAAAATTCCAAAAGTGTGCAAACCCTTTTGGGAATTATAAACTTTAATGAAATCTTATATGGCGATAGTGAGAGAGAGGTTTCCACTATTCCATGTAGGGTTAAGAATCAATTAATTCGAGGGAGTAAGTAGTTTAATTGAGAATTTCTACAGTGCAAAGTATAAACAATTTATTAATCGATACCTTATTATAAGAAAGCTAAGGTTTAGGTGAATCAAGATGAAGGGTAATATTTTTGTAATTGAATTCATCTATTACAACAATTATAATTAATCTTAGGGTTGTTAGATTAGTTAATTGGTAGTTCAAATTATTAATCTCATATTAAGATTTAGATTAGATAGTAGAAAACAGTAATATTACTATTTGTTTTTAAAATCCTTGAGACAACATTCGCTAAAATCTATATTATATTAGATAGGTATACTTGCCTAGCTTAGTCGTTAGATTTCTTTGGGTTATAGATTTATAATTTGATACGATTGAAAGAGCATATATCAATGTTCCAATTTCAATTGCTTAGACCATCACTAAGATCCCACTTGCCTTGAATGCAAAGAAAATGGCCTGTCCAAACTAGTCTCATCAACGTGCCTCTTCGACTTGGATAAGAAGGTGTTTATCGAATATCTCTTGCAAAAGAGCATCGAAAGCCTTAATGGAATGCTTTGTCAATGAGACTCAAGCTCCACATAATCTATCTTGGATGGACTTGATTGTTGACTACTTTGGTAATAGGGGCTATCCCCAATGACAATAAGAAGGCAAAGGCTTTGAGACAAAAGGTAACCTAGTATACATTGCTTAACAATTAGTTGTATAGAAGGGCATACAATTTACTGCTACTCAAATGTCTTCAATCGCTAGAAGTGGAACAGTTGCTAGCCAGGCTTCATGAAAAAGGATGCCAAGGTGATGTGCAACAATGTAACAAGTGTTAGAAACACACTCTAGTGGATAGACAATTGAGCAGCACCCTAATGCCAATTATGAAGCCCATGGCTTTCACCCAATGGGGGCTTAATATCCTAGAACCCTTCCTTAAAGCCATTGGTCAACATCAATACATTATTGTAGCTATCAATTACTTCACCAAGTGGGTCAAAGCCGAGGTGGTCACTAAGATTATTGAGCATAGTGTTAAGGACTTTATTTGTTGTTCCATACTCTACTGATTTGGGATCCCCAACACCATCATGACTACTAACGACACTAATTTAATAACTCCTAATTCTAAGAATTATGTGCAGGGTATAAAATTAAGATTCATTTCACCTTGTCGCCCACTTATAGCCAACGGCAAGCTGAGGTAACTAACAAAGTTATCCTATAGAGCCTAAAGAAAAGAGCCGACAAGGCCAAAGGGAAGTAGGCAAATGAGCTCCCTTACATTCTTTGGATTAATTAAATGACACTGCAAATGGCTATGGGGGAAAGCCCTTTCAAATTGGCCTTTGGTACTAAGGCCATCTTACCCATTGAACTAAAGCTCTAAAACCGCTCCACTAAGGAATTTGATTCTCAAGTAAACAAAACTTGTCTCCAAGCTAACATCAACCTCTTTGAGGAACTCCGAGACCAAGCTAATTACCGAGTAGTAGCCTACCAATAACTAGTGGCAAGATATTACGATAAGAAGGTTAAGCACAAGGTCTTTCGACTAGGAGACCTAGTATGTTAGAAGCTCGAAGCTATGGATTGAAAGAAGGGCAAGGCAAGTAGGTACCGAATTGGGAAGATTCTGTTTGAGTCAAGCGCATAGTACGCAATTAATCATGAGAACATAAAATGCAAATAATTTATGTCGTTGCTTTGAATAGCTTTTAACAGTTTTAAGCTAAATAACTAGAGTATTATTGGTGATTGTAAAACATTCCTATATACAATGGAATTACAATTTACACCGATCTTTGTACTTATATTTACAAGCTTTTATCAAAACCAATATTAAAACTCAATTATAGCAAACATTGATTAGCAAGTAAAGTAAAAAATCTTGGAACAAGTATTGGCAAACTCTACTAAACACCTAGCAAATGAGCACCCACTCCTAGTATAAGGGTAGGACTTGTATTCTAATGCCCTTGCAAAGGTGCCTTTCACTAAGCACACTTAATACTTGCTAACTACCAGCGCCCGTTCATAACTAATTAGTTTAAATACTAATCTACAAGACACAATGCTTTAAGGGTGTATCCTAATCAAGTAGACCTAACATCTAAATGACCAAGATACACCACCTAAAAGGTTACCAACTTACATTAAATATTTCAACCAGTTATACTTTGGTTAATGGAATTTGCATTAAAATGACTTACACTAAATATTCCGATTAGTCATACTTGGGTCTACAACATTCGCATTTAAACGCATAACTAAAAAAGAACTAAAATTGATAAAGTTGAAAGTACAAAAGAAAAAGGGCAATATGAGAAAAACATATAAAAAAACTATTTCATTTATCATTTTTATATACAAGGCTTTTAGCTAGCAATCCAACCATGATATAAAAATACAATGATGAAAAAAACATAAAAATTACTATTCTAAAGGGTCCTCCATAGGTGTTGAAGACGATACATGGCTCAAGCGGAGGAGGAACTTCTTTAATGAGATGAGGGAAAATTTCTTCCCCACTATCGTTGATAAGAGAAGAGGAGCTTCTTTAGTAGGAACCACTCTTAGCGACTAAGGCAAGTCTTCACCCAATGTTTGTTCTTCATTCTTAGTTGTAGCCCTATCCAACTCTTCCCTCCCTCTAGAAGGATAATTAGGCTCTTGCATTTTTTTTCCCCCAAGCCAAGAGAGATCAAATGTTAGATCCTTGTCACGGATTCAACACATCATGATCCTTTAGCTCTCCTCCATTACTTGGACCAACTTGTTGGCATACTCATTGAAGGAATGAATCTCCTCTTAGTACCTATCCTTGGCCATCTTCTCTTTCTCCTCCAACTCATAGATCTATGCATCCCGATCAGTCATGAGCTTCTCAAGATCTTAGACCTACGCTTTCAATTTGGCCTCATTAGCGTTACTTTACTCGATACATTGTTGAGCCATATCAAGGTTTTGTTTTGAAATCTGCAACAATGGCCTTCTCACACCGTAGCTCTGATGTGAGGTAGGACTCCCACTTCTACAACGCTGTAACCTCCTCCTTTAGAGAGTTAATTTAAATGGTTATATCTTTGAGTTCTTGCTGGGCTTTAGATAAGTCGGATATGCTCCTTTATGCTACTATCCTTGGCCTCAACAACTCTGCAACGATAGTTTTCCCCTCACTGCCTTAAGCTCTTCGCGAACCTCTTTTAACTTGACCTCCACTAGTCTTTGCTTCTAAAATTGAAAGTCGTATCGGTATATTGTAATGAGAACAACTCAAAATAGTTTATTACATTTAGCTGTTCATTCATGTAATACTGTTCTTCCTTAGCACAAGCAAAGAGAATTCCTTATGCAGCCTTTACGGTTTGCACAAAGAAACTAGTAGTAAGAACAAAAACAAAAGGATAAGAAAGGAAGCCTAAAAGAAGAAAATTTCTTGACTTATACTCAGTAAGTGCATAGAGAAAGAGTGAAGACCCAAAAATTTAACACTTCATTGAAGACTTCTACCTTATCTCTCTTTGGGGCAAGATCCCCTTGAACAAATTTC
>JBBMOL010001895.1:0-31103 GCA_037954665.1 Laguncularia racemosa
TTTACACTTTTATTATGGCACATAAATGGTAGAGTTTTAGTTATAATCATTTACGATTGAGACATTTAATGGAGCTTTTATTCTATTTGAGAACATCTACCATGGTTTATAATTTTTTTATATCAACATAATTTATGAAATTATCAAAATTTGATTGTTTAACAATAAAAAACAATACTAAATAGGATGTTCAATCCATTGTTGATGGTTGCTCATCATCATCTCCAGCCATATGGCCAACTTAGAAAGGTTGAAGAATGGCGATTTATGTCATACTGATGTTGGTGGATTCAGCGACTTACTAATTGATGGTGAGTGGTGTTGCTACTGGCCAATTGCTGGTCATGCTCGATGTGTAGTGGTTAGGTCACCATACTTGACTTTAAAAAAGAAAAACAAAGAATAAAATTCTCTATTTCACTTTTTGGGTAAAAGATTTCGAGTTGAAGTTGAAAAAATAATTTTTCTTTTTTTTTTCTTTTTAATAACAATAGGTGCAATACTTTCTATAATTGATCTATAGATAGCACTAATCATACCAATAGGTACGGATTGGGGTGAGCGGGCATTGAGTAGATAAGATATATCAAAGTATACTTTTCCAAATTTTAAACCCTATAACTACCCTATAATACCTTAAAACTAGCCTAGAATCTATCTATTATAAAGCCTTCATATTATAAAATACCTCATGAAGCCTATTAATTTTACTTTTCTCCATATGTGATGTTTAAAAAGTAATTTTTATGTAATATTATAAGTTCTTTATATAAAAAGCTTATAGAATTTATAATAAAATTTGTGAAATTAAGGAAAGTATTTTTCCTATCTTCATTATTGTAAATTTATGTGATCTTGCTACCTAGTAAATAAGAAAAAAATAAATAAGGAAAGATAGTGGAAAATATAAAGTTAGAGAGAAAAATGAGAAAGAAAGGGAAGCAACATTAGGTTTAGTCCTTTGGGATTATTAACTTATGTGTTTGAGATCTTCTTTTTTCAAATTTTTTTACCAAAATATTTATTGATCAAAATTATTATAGTGTCATTTATTACTCGATGGAACTACTTGCTTACTCCTAGGTGCAACACACTGATTTTCCTTTCTTTTTGCCCTTTTTGTGTAGCCTCTTGCTTCCTCTCCTCTCCTTTTACAATTTTTTTAGTTTTCTTATTATTTTTAATATGTTTTTATTTATTACTTGTAAATTAACAATTTTATAAAATATATAGATGAGAATGTTATTGCCTACAAGGTTTGAAAATATTAAAATATACTCAATTTGTAAATATGAATAAATATTTGGGGGGAAAAAAGGTATTTATCAATTGGACTTACAAAATAATAACTTTTTTCTTTTTTCCATAATTCTTTTGTAGTAGCGCTTAATATATCCTATAATAATACTTATGAAGTCTACAAGATTTGTAACTTTGCTTATATATATATAGAGTTGCTTGTAAGTTTACAATTCCATGTAATTTCCCAAGTGAGTCCATAAATTTCGCTTTAATTTGCATAAATCTCCCAACATTATGGATTCATACATATTTTTAATACTTCTAATATGAAAAATGTGATTGTCTTTATATTTTGTGGTCCTCCTTACATGCATTCGTAGTTTCTCCCATTCTCCAAGGCATTGGAAAATGTAATTCCACTATAAATCACATAATTCTGCAATAAAACTACAAAATCACCGAATATTCTTAATTTTTTCTCTACAAATATAAAAGCTTTGGAAATCTTATAATTTTACTCTATCCTATATTTCTATTTTAAAATCACCAATCAACTTAAAATCTATAATTTTATTGTATCTTATAATTATGTTGTAAATTTTCAATTATAGAGTTTTATAATATTCTTGATTAATTTTAATTGTTCAAATACTCATCTTGTGCCAGTCTAACCAACAATAGGGTTGAATCTTGGAACTTTTCTACACCACCTCTCCTCCATCTGCATCTAAACCATCGTGAATTCATTCAATTGCCACTTTTTTTTTTTTACCTAGTAGGTTTTTCATAGTTTACGCCCCCAGGTCATGATAGGTAGGCTAAATCTTTCAAGAATCTTCTAGCAGGTAGTAGTTGTTTATGATCTGTAGTTTTATACATGCATATATGTCTTATTTTTCTCTGATCATCATTGATATCTTGTGCAACTGTTAAAAATTACAACAAAACAACAAGGTAACATTGTTGAACTGAATGCAAGTGTAACACTTTAGAACTTGGAGTATCATAGCCCACCATGTGTTACTACTATAAAGTGACATGCTAATGCTCTAAAACACCATGAAACTCTAAAACCTATTCATCTCCAATAATGATCATACTAATATAACTTCAATAGTATAAAATTAATGCATTTCAATTGAATCATTTTTACTATCAAAATTTAATAAAAATAATCCCAAAATAAACAGATATTTCCCTATACTACTTATTGTAGTTAGGAGTCTACTATTATCTCCATAATTTCAATTCAACTAATAAAACATCAAATTACAAATATTCAAGATTTCCATCACTCTTTCTCCACATAATAATAATGTTCTCTTCCTATCTCATCCATGTAATGTCCCACCAAGTACATTCTCATTATGCTATATTTGCTCATCATTCTCACCTGCAGCTAAAAAAAAAAAAAAACATATAGGAAGGGAGGTGAGCCTAAGCTCAGTACGTGAGTACCACATCCACATGTGCATGACACACCACATTAATAACACATGTATATATGCAACATTTATCTACAAAATAGTTACACATCAACTTATACATCAATCATAAACAATTTCATAGCATAGGGGTACTCATAACCCCCAATACACACACTATTGTCCTAGTGGGAACTACCATTGTAGCCTAATCTAACCTTAATCTATCTCAAATCATTTTGATACACGACTTTACTAGGAATAATGTAATATATCAATCATCAAGATACCTCCTAGGAATTCCTATCTGCAGGCCCTAGGTCGAGCTAAGCACAAGCAATGTACATCATTCAATTCATATAACACTTTAACACTTCATTATTTCACATACAATTCCTTAAATAGCTATCTAGTAATCACATATAGCAAATAAGGTAAATATGTACCCGGAATCATAGCCTTAAGTACGTCTAGTCTTGAACTTAAGTTAAGTTGAAATCTACATAATCATTAATGCATCCTTCTTAGTACTAATCAAAGAATAATATAATTCCCTTAATTTCTCTTAATCTATTAGGTTATCTAAGGTCTTACTAATTATTTAGGTTACATGAAAATTAGTTTAATTAAGAGGTAAACAGATATAGAATGAAGTTATGTTTCACTCAACACGACCATGTTGGAGGTCGTGTAGCTCAACACAGTTAATACACAACCATGTCAATGGTATGTATCTTTTGGTAAGGTTTGGATTCAACATGATTGGAACACAACCGTATAAACAAGTTGTGTATCTCTCAATATGTTTTGCATTCAACATAGTCATAATACGACTGTGTAGACAAGTCGTGCATCTCTCGGTATGTGTTACATTCGACACAATCGAAACACGACCGTGTTGGGAGGCTGTGAATCTCTCGATAAGGTTCTACAAATCCTAATTCCTCCTAAATCCTAATTGCTATGCTTTTTAGTCTAACTAATCATTATATTAACCACATCTAACGTAAGTTAGATTCTAGTATACTCACTTGGCTAGAATTTGTAGTTAGAACATTGAATTTGATTAATTCCTTGCTTGTTTAACACGTCCTTGATTTGATCCCTATAAACAACCGAGTAAATTCATGTTTTTTATTTCAATTGCTAGAATAGACCATTGTTTACCAACTACAATCCTTACCTGTTTGATTAGCTACTTGATTCACCTTTAAGTCACTTTAGGTTTTCCTAAAGGGTCCTTTTGCCCTTTATCTCTCTAGGCTACTATGAATTGTTAAAGAGTGCAAAAAGGAGAAATCCTAAGTTAGTTTCAGGAAAAAATGAAACTGCCCCTATCCATTATTTTATTTACAACATTGCCATTTGTTAAGTATATATGCATTTATTATATCATTTACTTATTTTATAATAATATTTTTATGATATATATATATATATATATATTTACAACCGTGTATTACAACAAGGCACCGTAAAATCTCACATTGTAAGAGATTATGCATAATATATAGTTTTTGCTTTACGAGAGAAGGCATTAAAAGAATATCGTAACATATATGAGTTGATGTATCCTGTAGAGTAGATGCTGATAAGAATTTAGTCGTCTTTCACAGTTTTGGAGCAGTGTTTGAAGTCAAACTCTATAAATGACTACCGATTTAGCCAAACTGGTTCAATCTATAGTGCAGACAATATGGCCATTGGCCATAGACTTGTGGGAAGCTTGGGGCATTCAGTTGCTAGTTATATTAAGCTGCTTCTTTCAGATCAATTTGGTTACTTTGGGTGGCCGGAGAAGATATAGTTTTAACATCTACTCAAGATTTATAATCTGGGCTTTTTACTTGCTTGCATCCTATGTCGCAACATTCACTCTTGGAAAGCTCACGGTGGTCGATATTCGTGATCCTGAGAACCCAGATTACAATGTTGGGTTAAAAGGAATTTTGGCACCATTGCTTCTGGTACATTTAGCAAATCCAGATTGCATAAGTGCATATTCTGTAGAGGACAACAGGCTAGGAATTCGACAGGTTTTAAGCCTTTTTGTCACTGTAGCATCTGTGGTTTGGATTCTTATCCGATGCTGGGATAACTCTTCTCCCGTCAGATGGTTATACTTCCCATTGCTCACTGCTGGAGTAATCAAGGCGGTAATAACAGTTTATGCTCTCAAATCAGTGTATGATGAAAGCACTAGCGCTGATGAGATTAAAAGACAGTATGATGTATCTACTTCTCCTGCTGCTTCTGGTTTTCTCAAACTGATCTTGATGGCTTATAAACGTTTTGATACTATGAGGCCTCACCAGGTCAATTGGCTTTATCATCCTAAATATATAGAGAACAGTTGGTTGTCAGTAGACGACTTAAAGCCGGAGGATGCATTCACCGTGACGGAGATAGAACTCGGGTTTGTTTTTGACGTGCTTTACACCAAGACACCCATTCTTTATAGGAAGATCGGCATCGTGAGCAGAGCAATATCGTTTTCATGCTTGGTCTCCACACTCTTTGGACTTTCAATCATATTTAGAAGTGCATTCTTACTGGACTTGTACGTGACCTATACATATGCGTTACTTATGATATCTACCATTATGGAGCTTTATCAAATATGTATCCTACCATTTTCCTATTGGATGATTGTCAAAATATGGGAAAGCAAGGGAGTTAATAAAGTCCCGCCATGGCTTGTTGAAATTTGTGAGAAGCGAAGAAGGTGGGCGGATTCACTCCACCAATTCAATATGGTGGAATATTGCTGCAAAGGTGACTGGTTACTACTCCATCTAGACGAGAGAATCAAAAGGTACTGGAGATGCACTCACAAGCGTATCTGTTTGGATATAAAGGCTCTAGTGGTGGAAAAAATGAAATCTATACCTCTCAGTGCCACAAGAGGACTCTGGACCATAGATAGTTTCAGGAATTGCGATAATTGGGAGACCATGGATAGTTTGAAACCCACCCTGCGGAAAGATTTCGACAAAAGCATCATAATTTGGCACATTGCAACAGACATCTTGCTTCAATCAGCTAATCCGCGTTCTCCGGGTAACAAATGTGCTGATGTAAGCGAACTGCTGTCTAATTACATGATGTATCTTCTTGCACAACGTCCGTACATGTTGTCCTTAACCACGAGTGACATAACATTCGGATATGCTTCCTCTATAATCAAGGACTTTGCGCATCGACAACCATCGTCACGCGAAGAAACCCTGTACAAAATCGAAACCCTCTCAAAGAACTACAACGAGGAAGAGAGAGGTGATCCACGAACTTCTATTACTAGAGGATGGAGAGTGTTGCATGATGTTAAAAAGGTAGTAGACCAGTTGAAACACCCTGAAATAAAATGGGAGCTCATAGCCAGTGTTTGGGTAGAGATGCTTTGTTTTGCTGCAGACCACTGTCTAGTGTATCACCATGCCAGAATGCTTAGAAAAGGAGGGGAACTCATTACCCATGTCTGGCTACTCCGAGCACACAAGACAGATAAGTTCCCATCAGAAGACTCTGAGCCAGAAGTTCCTTGATGGTACATTCATGATGCTCGGAGAACCCTGCTTGTCCTTATTAAACCTCCAGCTTAATTGGCTTTGGTATTTTATTTTTATTCTGTCTCTCTTTTTCTAAATTCAAATTTCCATTATATATTTGTTTTTTGTCTTCATTTTTTAAAAAAAAAACTATAAATCCTTGTAGAGAACTGTTATAGCTTTTGTGGAGCACAAGTATCGTATGAAACTGCCAGGCTTAATCATAGTTGTTGAATCATCGAGTGCTTCGCATGTAATGGAATTTATCTTGCGAAAATCAATAGCTAAAGCATTTTTATTAGAGAAAGGCGATGCTAACTTCATTGAAAAGAAAGAAGATCATATAATTGTTTTTACCACCACCGCGCTACACCCCACACCGGCCCACACACAACTCCCCCTCACCTCGGAATAAAGCAAAATTAACCTACTCCATTTCAGTGGAAAAATAAATATATTGTATGGACACAAACATGCAGATACTGTTAGAATATGACAAAGATACAACGTACCAATTTTTTTTAAATGAAAAAGATGCGTATATGGCCGGGAAACATTATGTTGGATGTATATATATATATATATATATATATTGTTGATATTTTATTCTCCATATCATATAAATAATTATCGAAATTATATATTGCATCTTCTAAATCTTAGATAAAAGTCCATTCATAAACTATATAATATAATGATTTAACGAGTTGTTATAATGCTACAAAAAAGTGAAAGCGTAGTGTAGATGAACATCAAAAGAAACTTGAAAGCTATAAGTAACTAGCTGTCGAATATAAATTTGAAATGGCTTGAATAGAGATGCTTTAAATTCTGTACAGATAAATTTTTTATTTAACTATTCCGATTTGAAAATTTTGAGCAGCAAATAGAAGTGATCCTAATGTATTGGCACTCCATTAGACGTGTTGGACTAACGTATCTTATCTTTTCATATTTTAAATCAAAACATTTTGGTACTGTTTAAGCATGTCGAGCTGGTATCTCTTTATGCATTTGCGTTTCTCACTTGCCGAAATCTGCCATTTCTTTCTCAAGAGGAAAAAAGATTAATGATAGAATTTTATTAGTATTTATATATCATTCATTTATCTTTATAAAGTACTAATATTAATAAATCTTTTTTTTTTCTGTAGATGGAAGATTCTTGTTGAAGTAGTCATATGAGTATTATATAGGTATTGCATTAGATGTGATTTTAAAGAAATAATGTAGAAATGACACTTGATAAGATTAGAGAGAAAATAATAGCGAGGACGAAGAGGTGATCATGAGAATCTCAAATACATAAGTGATAAACAATAGAGTTAAGAGGATCTTAGGCGTCAACCTTACAGTTTTTAAGTAATTGAAATCATTTTTCACCTAAACCCTTATTTGACTCTTGAGAACCGAGTGATTGACAGATGAGACAGAGTATACTAATTCCAAAGTTATCCCGATAACTTGTTAAGGATTTAAGGCCAATAGCCTTCTCCATGAATGCATGAGCCTACTCGAGAAAGGTTAGAGGTGGATAAATCAATCCAACGATCCCTATTCTAAATCCATCAAGCCAATTTTTTTTAAGTTATCTCAGTAAATGAACCAAATACATTAGACCTTGTCACTTAGCTTAATGATGCAAGCTAAATAATTAATGAGCTCAGCCTATTATATTGAATTAACAATTTCGGCTATATACATTTTACCCCTTTGACCAAAGTTCTTTGTATGAAGCCTTGAGTATTTTGGGCATCAATTGCATATTATAAATAGTTAGACTATAGCTCAATGCATGTGTTATATAGTAGCTGCATTGTTCGAAATGCCCACCCATAGTTTATGAATTTATTTTATTTATGTAGATAATAATATATGATCCGAGCACTAACACTACAAATTTCTTTATTATACATGTTTTAGTGTATGAGCTCATTGTACTATTTAATTTGGTACGTTGCTTTAGGTTTGCCGAAGTAATGATAACTCCAATTGAATGACTAAAGGGTTATATCGAGGCCACATGTGTGAAAAAAAAAAAAAGGAAAAGGAGAAAACTTTGCCCTTTTTTATTTTAGTGAAATCAATAACATATATATATATATATACAAGAGAGAGCTATTCTAATAATGCTAATTACAATATACAATATATGCTCCTATAATTAAACTATTCTAATAATGGTAACTACAACATAAAATATATACTCCTATAATTAAGCCATTCTAAATAAGGATAATAATATTTACTCCATATATTTTATGATACAACTTGACTTTTTAACACTCCCCCTCAAGTTGAAGAGTAAATATCAAGAATTCCCAACTTGCATCTCATTACTATGAAAACTTCCTTCCTAAGTGGCTTGGAAAATATATTAGCTAGTTGTTTAGTTAAAGGATATCCAGTAGTGATTAAACCATTTTGAATTTTTTCTTGAATGAAATGATAGTCCATTTCTATATGTTTGGTTCTTTCTTGAAATATCGAATTTGCTGCTATATGTAAAGCTGCTTTATTGTCATAGTGCAATACTGTTGACTTTGAATGTATTATCTGTAAATCTTTTAATAATGACCATATCCAAGATAACTCATAACATGTATCAGTTATAGCTCTATATTTAGGTTCTGCTGAGCATGAAGAAACAGTCTTTTGCCTTTTTGTTCTTTAAGAAATAAGAGAAGATCTCAAAAAAAAAATAAAAATGCAATAACCTATAGTTGATTTTTGAGACATTAAACAACCACCTCAAGTTAAATCACAAAAGCCTCACATGGATAAATCATTTTGTAAAGGAAAAAATAGACCTTGACTTAGATTATTCTTTAAATATTGCAATACACACATAGCAACTTCTATATGAGGTTTATGTGGAGCATGCATGAGCTTACTTAATATTTGTATTGAATAGGTAATGTCTAGGTGGATAACAGTCAAATAAATTAGGCATCCCACAAAATGTCTATACAAAGATGGATCTTTTAACAGTTCACCTTCATCCGTTAGCTTCATATTTTGTTCCATGGGAAAATTTATAGCTTTAGCTCCCAAATATCTAGCATCTTTTATAATTTCCAAAGAATATTTATTTTGTGAGATAAATATTTACTTATTTGATCGAAAGACTTCAATACTTAAAAAATATTTCAGGTCGCCTAAGTCTTTTATCCTAAAATGATTATGCAAAAAATGTTTAAGAGCATATATAGTAAAGGGATCATTACCTATTATAAGAATATCATCAACATAGATTAATATCACTGTAAAAGATTTTCCTTTCTTACATGTAAACAATGAGTAATCTACCTTAGATTGAACAAACCCAGCATATTGAATAGCTATAGAGAACTTAGTAAACCATTGATGTGATGCCTGTTTTAGTCCATACAAGGACTTGTTGAAGTGACACATAAGATTCTCCCTCTATTGCTAAAGACTAGGAGGAAGAGACATATACATTTCTTCAGAAAAAAGTCACCATGAAGAAAGGCATTATGGAGGTCCAATTGATGAAGAGACCAATTTTAAGCAACTACTAAAGCTAATAAGCAATGTACTATAACCATCTTTGTAGTAGGTGAAAAAGTGTCATGATAATTGACACCTTCAAGTTAACTATAGCCTTTGGCAACTAAGTGCACTTTGTAGCGCTCAAGAGAACAATTTGACTTGTGCTTGATTTTGTATGACTAACAACAACCAATAGCTTATTTTCTAGGCAAAAGAGAACTAAGAGACCAAGTTTTGTTGGCTTCTAATGTAGCCAATTTAGAATGCATTTCTTGCCAAATAAGTTGTGATGCAGCTTCTTCATAACTTTTAGGCTCAACATCATTAGTAATAGTAGCAATAAAAGAACGATGTTGTGGTGAGTAACGAGCATAAGAGATAAATTGGAAAGAGGATATCTTGTACCTTTATGTGGAAAAGATGACGAGGTTGACGTTGATCTAAGAGACATCACATGATTACAAATGTAGTCACATAAAGTTGCAGGAGGGGCATGAGGTTGTTAAGAATGGCATAAAGGTGCTAGTGATGGTGGAGGTGAAATAGGAGTAGGTTCGACATGTGTATTTTGAATGGGTGAAGACGTTTCGGTGTTTAGGATTGCAATAGGTATAATTGAATATGTATTAGGTGAGGAAGAAGTAATTGATGCATATGGAAAAATATCCTCATGGAAAATAACATCACAGCTAGTGAAAACTTGATGAGTTTTAATATTATACAATATTTTTAGCTTGAATATTTGCTATATTAGTATTGAATTGATTTTTCACATAAGAGAAAAAATTAATAAGAAGATAATGTGTTTCACTTTTATGTTGCATGAAAAAATCCCAAGTAAAACAAGAAAAATCATCCACAATAGTGAAAAAGGAATATTTAGCACTAAAAAGAGAAGGGATTTTATGTGCTCCTCAAATATCACAATGAATTAATTCAAATGGTTTAACAGAAGAAATTAAGCTAATGGAAAAAAGAAAGTCTTGTCTATCTTGCAAAAGCATAAACATCACAAACATCATTGTGTTCTAAGGAAAATTTCAACAAATTTCTAGCCATGAATCCTAATCTAGAAGAAGACAAATGACCTAGTCATCGATGCCATAGGATAGTGTCTTGAGGAGAGGAATGTTTGATGGTATGGACTGCTACAGTTTGAGCATTAGTATATGATTTGTTTATTGCAATTGTAATTAAGTAATAAAGTCCGTCTTGTTATTTACCCAAACAAATCATCATCTTCATCATCAAGTCTTGCAAAATACACCAATAAGGATAAAAAGTTACTGAATAATTTAGATCTCTTGTAATATGACTTATAGATATCAAATCCACTTTGCAAGATGGAACCCCAAGAAAAATTTTCAAATAAATAAGAGGAATCAAAGATAAACTTCCAATAGAAATAATTGGAGCTTGGCCTCCACTTGGTGTAATAGCTAGTGATAAAGAAGTGTTTTCTTTACTATTAATGGGAATTTTTTGAGAGGAAGTAATATGATCTATCACACTACTATCAATAATTAGTTTAGGAAGTGACAAACATGAAGAAGTGTTAACATTATTTGCCTTAAGAGTAGCTAACTAAGATTACCCATTACCTTGCATAATAGATGACATTTGTTGTAAGCATAAATCAATCAATCCATTCATAACAAACTAAATTTGCTACAACATGGGAGTCTCCTCCCTAACATTATTAGCTAAAGTTTGGTTATTTCCATTATGCTTAGTTGATGCATTCTTAAAATGTCTAAGTGGATAACCATGTAACTTCTAGCATGTCTCTCTTACATGATTATCTTTGTTACAATAGGGACAATGGAGTGGCTTGTTGATAAGAGTAAATTAATCCTTATAAATCATGGGCATTAATGATGAATTTGTGTAATTTTTTGAATAAAATTAATGCGGATTCGATACTTAACAGATAAATATATCAGTTTTAGGGTATAATACTAAAGAGAAGTGGAAAGATAACAAAAGGAGCAGGATTAGAGCTCAAAAGATCAAGTTAAAGCTACTTATGGACAACATAGGGAAAGCCACGCCCGTGTCATGAGCTGTGTGCGCGCCTAAGGATGAAATTTGTCACTTGGAAAGGAAGCACAGCTTGTGATATGGGTGTGCTTAAAGCCATGGCAGATGCTGAGGAGAAATGGAAGAGTTCAGAGCCTGGCAAGGTTTGTAATCTAGCCGTGTTTTTAGTCGTGCCACACACTGAACAGGGATGAGGAATTGTAGATTATCGACCAGAGGGAGACACGGTTTGAAATCTGGCCGTGTTGGTGGGCGTGTCAAGCGTATGTTATTCACTTTTCGAGATTTACTTGGAAAATTAAAGATATATTCGTATCTTTCTAACTGAAGATCCTCTGCCATTTCCTTAAGAGTATAAATAGAACCAATCAGAGAGAGAGGAAGGGGGGGAAGCACGAGAACAACCCTAAAGAAGAGAAGTTAGAAGAGTTTCCATAATCGAAGCCAAGATCTTTGTGTTTGTCTCATGGGTTTATTTATGGATTCTAATATTTTATCTTTTGTTCTTTTTATTAGATCCATGAGTAGTTAATTCTTTTGTACCTGATCCCTCGAGAAACCCCTAATTGTCATATAATGGATTTGTTAATGTTTCAATGATTAATCTTGATCTTTGAGTTTATTCATGTTGCAATCATGGTTTGTTTATCTTGATATGTGTGCAGTATTAGGATTGAATTAGATCTCCGTTAATAAGATTGAGAAATCACTTAATAGAGTAGATCTGGCATGAATAAAAAGACTACTTGTAATCCTAGAGATAGGTTATAGGAGGTTTTCTGTATTGAATGAGGTCATGGTGGTTTGGTTCAATTGAGAGTCCTAGGATCTTATTGCAATCTTAATTATGTTAATTAAAGAGAGATCTTAATTGACTTGATTAGGATTAGGGATTATTGATCTTGAGAAAGACCTTAATCTAGTGTAAGAAACATCGCAGATCAAAGATGTTGTGTATTAATCATTGGAAAGTTTGTAATTGAATAAAAGTTGCATGATAATTAGTGGTGGAACTTGGGTAGGGTATGTTTAGATAATTGAATTAACTAAAGGAGTATTTGAATATCTTTCATCTGATCATTTAATTCGTTCCTTTTAGATTTAATCAGTAATTAGGGTAATTGAGTTCATCAATAGTGAGAAGTTAGATAGTAGGATAATCGTTAGTACTAGTACTTATAAGTCTTCGTGGGATTGATACCTATACTCCAATGCTATATTGCTAATTGATAGGTATACTTGCCTAAGAATTGATTGTAAGATAGGATTGAGTATAAGATTTGACTTGTTAGAACGATCAGATCGTTAACCAAGTTTTTAGCGCCATTGCCGGGGACTTTTAATATTAGGAAAATTTAATGCTTACTCTTAACTATAATATTTTTTGTTGTTAATTATTTCTCTTAGTTTCATTCGTGCTTCCATTCAAATTTGTTGAGGAAACTAAGTTCATCGTTTGTTTTTCGCATTTATGACAAGGAGCTCTTCATCTAAGCTTCTTGACCTTGATCTTAAGATTGACCGAACTTTTAGAAAGCGATTGAAAAGCGCTGAGGAGATAGTAAGGAATTTGAATTTTGACGAACCTTTGGAAAGTGAAGAAGCAACATCAGTGGCTGACAAGGAAGCTTCTATCACCCGTGGTAACATAGAAGCTGAACCAATGGCAGATGAACGAAGGATGATGGTTGAATACGCCCGACCTACTCTGGGCAGCACTGGTTCGTATATTGTGCAACCGGCAATAGAGGCTAACAACTTCGAAATCAAGGCCTCTACAATGCACATGATTCACAATCAATGCCAGTTTGACGGTTTGCCTGACGAGGACTCTCATGCACACATCCAGATGTTCTTGGATATTTGCGCAACTGTCAAGCAAAACAGGGTATCTAAGGAAGCATTGAAATTGCGACTTTTCCCTTTCACTCTCCGGGGGAAAGCAAGGCAGTGGTTTAGTTCACTAAACCGGGATTCCATAACCACTTGGACCCAGATGGCGGAGACTTTCCTGGACTATTATTTCCTACCATCGAAAACTGCCAAGTTAAGAAATGATATCACATCATTCACCTAACTAGACCACGAGCCCCTGCATGAAGTGTGGATCAGATTCAAGGATCTTCTTAGGCGGTGTCCACATCACCAAATGCCTAACTGGCTGCAAGTTTCTACCTTCTATAATGGGCTTGACTATGCAACTCGACAGACAATTGATGCTGTTGCTAGGGGCACTCTAAATGTGAAGACGCCAGAAGAGTCGTTGAGTTTGTTTGAGAACATGGCAAAAAATAATCACCAGTGGCGCCATGGTAGACAAAAGCACATGGCAGCGGGTATTTATGAGGTCACTTTAATGACAGCAATTGCAGAAAAAGTGGATGCACTCGCTTCAAAAGTTAAAGGGATGGCTATATCTCAACCATCCCAATACTACTCAACTGAACCTCATTCCAACAATGCCGTATCTGAAGTGCTAGAGCATGTTGAGTATGTGGGGAACCCCACAAGGCCACAAAACAATCCCTATAGCTACACATATAATCCAGGGTGGCGCAATCATCCCAATTTCTCATGGAGTAATCAACAATTTCCAAGGGGTAATGCACCTGCTCTAGGATTCCAAAGACCAGCTCCACCTCCTTTCTAAGAAAAGAAATCTAGTCTTGAGGATATGATTGCGAAGTTCATTCAAACGTCGGAGCAACGCCAGGAGTCCATAGAGGCAGCTCTAAGAAATCATGAAGCCTCAATCCACAACTTGGAAAACCAGGTGGGGCAGATCTCCAAAGCGCTTGCGGAGCGACCACAAGGGTCTCTCCCTGGAAATACAGAGACCAACCCAAGGGAACACGTAAAGGCAGTGATTCTTAGGAGTGGAAAGGAAGTAAAATCAGATAAGTGTAGGGAAACTCCTGTTGTTAGGAAGGGGAATGAGACTGTTGATAAGGGCGAGACCATTGATAAAGCAGAAAAAGGCAGAATTATAGAGGAAAGAACAAAAGACTTGGAAGCTAAGAAGACACCTATTGTCCAGCCCTATAAACCCCCATTGCCATATCCTGCAAGGCTGCGGAACGACAAAGATCGGGAACATTTCGGTAAGTTTCTGGATTTGTTCAAATAGTTACACATCAACTTACCACTTGTGGAAGCCCTTTCTCAGATGCCCAGGTATGCCAAGTTCTTGAAAGATTTGCTGTCTAATAAGAAGAAGATGGAAGAGATCTCCACTGCAACAATTGGTGCGGGTTGTTCCGCGATTTTACTGAACAAGCTTCCAAAGAAATTGAATGATCCAGGGAGTTTCACCATACCATGTTTCATTGGTAATCTACCTGTAGAAAAAGCATTAGTAGATCTAGGGGCTAGTATAAACTTGATGCCATATTCACTTTTTCAAAAGCTGGGATTAGGGGAGCCAAAGCCCACACGAATGAGTCTTCAATTGGTAGACCGATCAGTGAAGTTTCCTAGAGGGGTTATTGAAGATGTATTAGTGAAAGTAGAGACTTTCATCTTCCCGATTGATTTTGTGATCCTGGACATGGATGTTGACACTGAAGTTCCTCTGATCTTGGGACGTCCCTTTTTAGCCACAGCCGGAGCAATCATTCATGTGATTGAGGGTTGATTAGTGCTGCGCATTGGGGAAGATGAGTTAGTGGTACAGATACCAGCTGTGATGCAGAAATCGGTGAGTTCTTATGATACTTGTTATGCAATTGATTTGACTGATACCGTTGTGGAAGATATCTTATGCAAGGATCCATTAGAGTTGAGTTTGAGAGTATGCGATATTGAAGAGACAGATGATTGTGCAGTATAAGAAATGTTGACTCATCTTGATGGCAAGGAAGAACTTGGGTTAAAAACAGAAAGGGAGAATATTGATGCAGGAGATGTTACTAGATTGAAGCCCTCTATTGAACATCCTCTAATTCTGGAACTGAAGCAACTCCCTGACTATTTGGAGTATGCTTTCTTAGAGAAGGACTCTCAGTTGCCGGTCATCATTGTAGCCGGGCTAACCATTGTTTAGAAGGAAAAGCTCTTGAAGATCTTGAAGGAGCATAAGTGTGCCTTGGCATGGAAAATCTCGGATATCCAAGGGGTTAGTCCATCAATTTGCACACACAAAATCCTGATGGAAGACAATTTCAAACCAGTGGTGCAAGCTCAAAGATGACTTAATCTAAACATGAAAGAAGTCGTTAAGAAAGAGGTAATCAAGTTGTTAGACGCTGGGTTAATTTATCCTATTTCTGATAGTTCATGGGTAGGCCCCATCCAGGTGGTGCCAAAGAAGGGGGGAATGACGGTGGTTCCAAATGAGAATAATGAGCTCATACCAGTGAGGATGGTGACGGGATAGCGAGTCTGCATTAACTATCGCAAATTAAATGAAGCCACTCGCAAGGACCATTTTCCTTTACCTTTTGTCAATTAGATGTTAGAGAGGCTTGCTAGACATATGTTCTATTGTTTTCTAGATAGGATGTCGGGATATTACCAAATCCAAATTGCCCATGAAGATCAAGAGAAAACTACCTTCACATGTCCCTATGGCACATTTGCTTATAGGAGGATGCCATTTGGGTTATGTGATGCACCGGCCACTTTCCAGCGGTGCATGTTAGCAATTTTCGAAGATCTGGTTGAAGATATCATGGAGGTATTCATGGATGACTTTTCCGTGTTTGGGGATTCATTTGATTCTTACCTGCAGAATTTGGAAAGGGTGCTCTATTGGTCCCAATTAGATTAATCAAGAGGGGGGTGAATTGATTAATTACTTAAAATTTCACTTTTTCGCAAATCAACCAAAACTCTTGACTAATGAAATCAAGTGAATAACAACAACGAAGAACAATAATGTGCAGTAAGTAAAAGTAGAAAAGAGTATAATGCTCAGATATTTATAGAGGTTCCACCTCGAGCGTCAGTCCTCTCTTCCAGCTCCACGCCGGGGTCCCGGTTGTCTATACCGGTTGTGTTTCACTATATCAACAAATCGAAGATATACAACACAAGCCTCTTCAAGGCAAAGTCTCACTGTTGAGTCTTTCTAGCTTCTTCACTAAGCTAATCACACAACTACAGTGATGAAACAACAAACAATTCCCTTTCCAAGAAAAGAATCTCAACAACAACAACAACAACAATGATGATGAGGAATAACAAATTTCCTCTAGATCACATATATATGTAAAGATGTTTGCTTGAAGATGTATGAGTCTTTTCTTCTCGTGTGTATTTTTTAACGTTCTTGCTTCTGGTTTTTCAACGTTCTCTACACCACTTCGCGTTTTTTCATTTGAATTAAATACCTTATATATGGAGAAAACATAACGGCTACTTTCCATGTGATAATGAATTTATTTTTGAATTTTCAATTCAAAAATAAGTTGAATATGTTGAGAAAGATCTGCATTCGTGATATTCTTGATGAGGATAAGCTTGGATAATTTGTTTGACCGAGATCTTCTTTGGATATATCTCTTGGAGCAAGTTTGTTGAAGATATCCCTCACATTGTGGAACCATATCTTGATATAACAACCATATCTCTTATCCTTATCTTTGTAACTGCTGGATCTCCCAAAATATAGTACAAATATCTAATTTTAAATCTGGATAAAACTTGTACATATTATATGATCTCACTTTATTATAAAATGAAATCTTTGAATAAAATCTTGTAAAACTTGATGTAAATTAAAAAAACCATGATATATAATCCAACTTTAGTAAAACACATCAAGTATGTTACCCAAAAATACTTGACACGTGGAGCTAGGCCTTGAAATTTATCAAAACTATCGATATAAAATTTAGAACGTAATCTGGAAAAATTTGTAACAATCATGAAAGGTTCTGAAAGTGCTTCTAAAGCAAACCTGTTAACTGTCCTGAAGGTTCTGAAAGTGCTTCTGAAACAAACCTGTCAACTGTTCTCCTGTTATGAAAGTTCTGAAAGTGCTTCTGAAAGGTTACCACGATAACTACGGATATATTACACAACTTCTGAAACACCTTCTGTCAGAACAAAAATAGCTTATATAACACCTTTGAAGGTTCTGAACAAGCTTCTGTCTCCTTGTTCAACTTTAGAAAAAATTACGTACTATCTTAAACATTCATTACACTCATTCCTCTTTTGTTAATCATCAAAACTAAATTAGAGAACTTAACATTCTCCCCTTAACATCAACATTCTCCCTTAACATCAACATTCTCCCCCTTTTTGATGATAACAAAACACCATTAGATAATCAAAATATACATAACCTTCATGTTTAAGCATATATTCCTATAACACATTGATCATAAGCACTCATAAGTAATATAGAATCATTATAAGTAGCAAACACAACAGCAGTCAATATAGAATCATTATAAGTAGTAAACACAGCAGCAATTAGTATTGATCAACAACAATCAGTATTGATCAACATTTACCATTCTCCCCCTTTTTATTAACAACAAAAGGGATATCTCCCCCTTAAACGATATACAAAAGATAACAAAAGTCTTTCACAACTTGATACGTAAACAGAATTTAAAAGAACTAAGATCTTCTGGATCTTGTTACTCGAGAAGTAGAGGGAGTGGTGGAATGTTTGGTTGACGAAGGTTTCTCCGGTGAAGTATCCAAGTCGATAATGTGAGCGCCAGAGCGTACATAATCTGGAAATTTGTTGGATAAGAAGAGCTTGATTTCAGCATGAAGACTTGTGACAGATTGGGAGGTTTTATTCGTCTTGGAGTCCAAAATCGTGAAGGAGTTAGTACCTAAATCTCCAATCTTCCTCACTTGAGAGACAAATTTATCAACTGCAATCACATTATTAGATAAATCCTTTTTGACTCTCGCACTAAATTCATCATAAAGAATCCTATAGTGATGGAGATCGGTAATCATCTTCTCAGAATTCTTCTTGATATCAGAAAGAATATCAGAAGTTTGTTTAACTTGTAACTCCATTGATTCAAGTCTCCTCAGATCAGATCGTTGTAGAACTTCATCTGTCAAAGTTTTCTTAACCAAATCCGATAGTTCATGTTTCAAACTTTCTCGAACAACATTCTTTATTTGTTCCAGATCAACATTAGATATAACTTCTTTTGTTCCATTCTTCCCAGCCTCTTCGCCATATGATTTCTTCCCATGATCTGTTTCAACCTCTGTTCTTGGTTCTGAACTAGGTTCTGAACCTCCTTCTTGAGTAGATATTCCAAAAGGAACTATTCTTTTCATATGCTTTTGATGGACAAAATGTGCACCATCATTCGCATACCACAAACAATCCTTAACAAAGATGGACATATGATGAAAAACTTCTTTACCTATCCTCTTTAATTTAATAGGTTCAGATGAGCTGGTAGGCAAAACTATCCCTTTAAACACAAACAATCTCATCAGTATATTCCCAAACACTAAACTTTCTTTATTCCTCCAAATTTGATCAATGACTCTAGAAGCCATGTCCACATTCCTTTTGTTAATCATTGCATAGATAATTTGAGCATGTTCTATGGACATTGAAGTAGAACTGCCCTTCCTTAGACATAAACACTCAACAATTATCTTATGAATGATTCAAGGAAACAACTCGAAATCAATGACCATTGCTTCTTTTCCATAATCCATTTGCAATCCTCCATTTACAACAGCAAACAGATCATTCCTAGGCATGTTCGTGATTTCTACATCATCATTTACATCATGTAGATGTAGACATTTAACCACATCTTCCCTAGAAATTAAAATATCCTAATCACATACTCTGGAAATTAAGACATTCCCTTCCACAAGACTTAAATTTCCATAAAACTCTTTGACACATTCCCCATAAACTAGAACTTGAGTAGAGCAAAGTTCCATGCATCCTATGGGTTCTAACAGTTCATTCCAGTAGAATCCATTACTAGTAAAGAAATTGAAATCCACAAAACTACAAGAACACACCTCATTTTTCTTCTTCCGGAGAGGTTTTGAATTTGAGGGTTTCATAGTTAGTACATTTTCTTGTTTCGTTTGCTTCCTGGATGCTTTCTTGAGCGGAGAGATTTCTTGAATAGCTTTTCCTTTTCCTTTTGAAGACGATGCAGCTCTTTTTCTTTTGGAAATCTTCTTGGAACCTATGATAGATTCGGAATCAGGGGAACTTGGATTCTCTCCTATGGAAGGTTCTTGATATTTTTCCGAAGAGCTTGAAGATTCATCATGAATTACTAAAGGTTTGTTTGATGATTTGGTTTTGAATGATTTTTGTTTGAGGCATTCTGATGTTTTAGGCGCCATTGGAGTTGCAGTGAGAGAATGAAAATAGAGAGAGAGAGAAAAAGAACAGATTTCGAAGGAGGAGAAAAAGAAAGAAAACGAAGGAAAAGAAAAAGATATTCTAAGTGAATAAAGATTTTTTAATATTTTTCGGGGGAAAAAAATTAAAAGGGATTACAAATTCCTAATTCATTTCTAATAAATTCAAATTTTACCTTTTCAAGAGGTTTAGTAAAAATATCTGCAAATTGATTATCGATTGACACAAATTCAACATTTATATCTCCATTATGCACATGATCTCTAATAAAATGATGCCTAATTTCTATATGTTTTGACCTAGAATGATGTACTGGATTCTTTGTCAAATTTATTGCACTTGTGTTGTCACATTTAATTAGCACAGTTTTAAAATTTATTCTATAATCATTCAATTGTTGTTTTATCCATAAGACTTGTGCACAACAATTACCAATTGAAACATATTCAGCTTTAGCTGTGGATAGAGCAACGGAATTTTGTTTTTTAGAAGACCAAGAAATTAATTTATCACCTAGGAATTGACAAGTACCAGATGTGCTTTTTCTATCAATTTTACATCCAGCATAATCTGCATCAGAATATCCTATTAGATCAAAATTCTAATTTTTAGAATACCATATGCCTAAATTAGAAGTATTAACTAGATATTTGAAAATTCTCTTTATAGCTGATAAATGAATTTCTGTTGGTGCAGTTTGAAATCTAGCACACAAACACACACTGAACAAAATATCAGGTCTAGATGCAGTCAAATACAATAAAGAACCTATCAGACTCCTATAAAGTTTTTCACTTACCTTCTTTCTATTTAAGTCAGAGTCTAACATTGATGAAGTACTCATAGGTGTTGTAACCTTTTTGCATCCTTCATATCCAAATTTCTTCAATATTTGTTTTGTGTACTTTTCTTGATGAACAAAAATTCCTTCCTTTGTTTGTTTTATTTGAAGCCCCAAAAAGAATATCAACTCTCCCATCATTGACATTTCAAATTCTGCCTGCATGGTCTCAGCAAATTCTTGACATAACAATTCTTTAGTAAATTCAAAGATAATATCATCCACATATATTTGAACTACTAAGATTCATCATCAAAGGTTTTTAAGAATAAAGTAGTATCCACTTTTCCTCTATGAAAACCTTTAGAGATAAAAAACATACTCAATCTTTCATACCAAGCTCTTGGAGCTTGTTTCAAACCATATAGTGCTTTATTTAATTTAAAAACATAGTCTGATTTGAAAGGATCTTCAAAACCAGGTGGTTGTTCTACATAAACTTCTTCCTTTATAAAACCATTTAAAAATGCACTTTTTACATCCATTTGAAAAACTTTAAAATCCTTATAAGATGCATATGCAAGCATTAACCGTATTGCTTCTAATCTAGCAACAGGTGCATATGTTTCATCAAAATATATTCCTTCTTCTTGTGAATAACCTTTAGCTACTAATCTTTCTTTATTTCTTATAATTTTACCATCTTCATCTAATTTATTTTTAAACACCCATTTAGTTCCAATTATAGACTTTCCTCTAGGTCTAGGAACTAAATTCCATACATTGTTTCTTTGAAATTGATTTAATTCTTCCTGCATAGATATAATCCAATTAGCATCATTCAACGCTTCTTCAATCTTACTAGGTTCAATTTCAGATAACAACATAAAATGATTTTCAAGATTTTGTAGTTTAGCTCTTGTTTTAACACCCGATTGTATATTACCTATTATTTGATCAGAAGGATGTGCGTACTTGTACCTCCAAGCTTTAGAAGCCTCTTGTTCAGATCTTACAACTTCTAAAGTACCTTCTGTATTTGCCTCTGAAATAGGTTCTAGATGATCAGATCCTCCAATGTTAACAGCAGGTGCTTTTGACTTAGGTTCTGAACTAACTTCTGGTTTAGAATTGGAGTCCTTTTCTTCATCAGAATCAACATCCTTTAAATCCTCAATAAACTTAACATTTATAGATTCTTCAATAGTGTTTGATGACTTATTGAAAACACGATAAGCACGACTATTTGAAGAATATCCTAAGAAAATAGCTTCATCAGATCTTTCATCAAACTTACTAAGGTTGAGTGGGTTCTTCTTCACAAAACATTTAGATCCAAAGATATGAAAATATGAAACGTTAGGTTTCTTACCTTGAAACATCTCATAAGCAGTCTTTGATGTCATAGGTTGAATGAAAACTCTATTGATGATATAGCAAGCTGTAAAAACTACTTCTGCCCAGAAATACTTAGCAATTCCACTCTCATTTAACATAGATCTAGTCATCTCTTGTAAAGTTCTATTCTTGCGTTCCACTACTCCATTTTGTTGAGGAGTGTATGGAGCTGAGAAATTAAGAGATATACTATGTTCTTCACAAAAATTTAAAAAACTTACATTTTGAAATTCTGTTCCATGATCAGTTCGAAGACTAGTTATGGAAACTCCTTTTTCATTTTGTATCTGTTTTGCAAACTTTTGAAAAGAATCAAAGGTATCTCTTTTGTGTCGCAAGAATATAACCCAAGTGTATCTTGAAAAGTCATCAACAATAACAAATCCATATTTGCTTCCACCTATGCTTAAGACTCTAGTAGGTCCAAAAAGATCTAGATGCAATAATTCAAGTGGTCTCTTAGTTGAGATTACATTCTTACTTTTATGAGAAACAAAAACCATTTTATTCTTTAAACAAGTATCACATTTCACATCTTGTTTAATATTTATCTTAGGTAATCCTTTAATAATATCCTTTTTAGATAATTTTTCTAACTGATTAAAATTAACATGTCTTAGTCATTTATGCCAAGCAAAAACATGATCATTCAAAGAAATTAAACAACAATCATTATTGATTTCATCTGGTTTTATAAGGTAGATATTTCTTTTCCTAATTCCTTCAAATATTCTTTCATCATTTTCATTAAAAGCATAGCACTTGTCTTGATCAAAAATCATCCTATAACCTTTATCACATAACTGACTAATACTAAGTAAATTATGTTTTAAACCTTGCACAAGATATACATTTTCAATAAGAAACGTAGGCATACCAATCGTTCTAGTGGCAATTTTTTACCTCTACCATCATCTCCAAACTTTACATATCCTTTTTCTTCCCAAGTTATGCTATTGAACAATGAAGAATCTCCAGTCATATGTCTAGAACATCCACTATCCAAATACCATGCTCCTCTTATTTTAGCTTCATGTCCCTGTACAAATAAAGAGAATTAAGTCCTTTTAGGAACCCAAGCAAGTTTGGGCCCTTTAAAAGATAAGCTCATTTGATTTCTTCCATTTACTTGTTGATTACTGAGCTTATTTCTTTTATAATAGAAAAATTTCTCAATATGACCAAACTTATTACAAAAGAAGCATGCATAAGAATTAACATTCCTATACCTGTCATTTACCTGTTTCTGGAAATTCTGGCTTGTATAACTTCTATTATACCTTCTGATATCGCTTGTGTGGTACCCATTGTGTGGATACTTCTTGTCAGAATAACTTCTGTAAAAGCCTCTGGTATTTCCTCTTTTAACAATATTTGTATTCGAAATGTACTCTTTACTGTTGAATTTATCAGTTAAGACTTGCCTAGTTTTAACAAAGACTGTATTTTGATTCAATTTTGAACTCGAACCATGCTCATATCCTAACCTATGTTTTTCATTCGAAAGTCTTTGTGAAGAAATTAACATAGTCAATTTCTTATCACTTTCATCAAATTTCTTAAAGGTAGTTTTCAACGAACTTGACAGTTCATCAATCTTTACCTTCATGTTACTTGTTTCTGCTTCAAGTAGTTGATTTTCTATTCTTAGTTTCTCTATACTCACATGTATGGATTCATTTTCTTGTTTCAAAATATCATTTTCATCCGCAAGTAACGAATTTGTTTTCTTTACTGCCTCCTTTTCATTCTTAAGAGCTTTTATTTCATTTTCATACTTAGCTAATTTTGTATCGGCCCTTTTTAGTGCCTTTAGTAGCTTACTCATTTCTACTAGCATGTCAGTTTCAGTTACATCTCCATCAGATTCTGAATGTACCTCAGAACTGGCCATTAAGCACAGATTCGCCTCATCCTCTTCTTCTTCTGAATCCTCTGAATTTGTCTCTGTATCCTCCAAGTCACTCCATGTTGCTAGCATTGCTCGACTTTTCTTTTTATAATTTTCCATTTTCTTGATCAGTGTTGGACATTCGTATTTGATGTGTCTTGGCTTTTTGCATTCATAACATTGAATCTCCCTTTTCTCTTTCTTCTTTTCTTTCTCCTTGTACGTTTTTCCTGCATCATTATGCTTATATTCAGTACTTTTCTTGACAACATTAAACCTCTTACCTCTTTGCTTCTTGAGCAGCCTGTTGAGTCTACGTGCTAGAAGACTGATGTCCTCTTCTTTCTCATCATCACTATCATCTATTTCAGTTTCATTTTGCTTTATTTCCTTGACTTTAAACGCAATTCCTTTGGTATCGTCTTCTCCTCTTTGCATGGTCTTAATGTGTTACTCATATGCCATGAGCTTTTCTCTCAATTGACTGAGAGTTAGCTTGTTTAGGTCTTGAGCTTCCTCTATAGCAGTTTTCTTTGAATCCCAAGATGGTGGCAATATCCTCAACATTTTCCTCACAAGATCTGGATCTGGAAGTTTCTTTCCAAGTGATGCAAGCTCATTTGTGATAGCTGTAAACCTGTTAAAAGCATCTTTGGCATCTTCATTAGATTTAAACTTAAATAATTCATACTGTTGAATTAAAGCATTTATCTTAGTTTCCTTGATGGTATTCGTCCCTTCATATGTATCAGATAGGATATCCTAAATCTCCTTTGCACTAGCACACGATGATATTAGATAGAACTCTGATGGAGCAATAGTAGTCAGTAATAAATTTTTTGCTTTGTTGTTCTTCTCAATAATTTTCTTCTCCGAATCTGACAAGGTTGAATCTCCATTCAAGGTGATCAAATTGTCTCCATGTGAAATGACCTGCCATGAATCATAATCATTAGCTTTAATGTAAGTTTCCATACGCATCTTCCAGTATGAGAAGTTTGAGCCATCGAAGTAGGGAGCTCGATTAATTGCAACATTATTTTCAACCATTTTGGATCACTCAAAATAGATGAGTCCTGCTCTGATACCGATTGTTGGTCCCAATTAGATTAATCAAGAGGGGGGGGTGAATTGATTAATTACTTAAAATTCCACTTTTTCGCAAATCAATCAAAACTCTTGACTAATGAAATCAAGTGAATAACAACAACGAAGAACAATAATGTGCAGTAAGTAAAAGTAGAAAAGAGTATAATGCTCAGATATTTATAGAGGTTCCGCCTCGAGCGTCAGTCCTCTCTTCCAGCTCCACGTCGGGGTCCCGGTTGTCTATACCAGTTGTGTTTCACTATATCAACAAATCGAAGATGTACAACACAAGCCTCTTCAAGGCAAAGTCTCACTGTTGAGTCTTTCTAGCTTCTTCAATAAGCTAATCACTCAACTACAGTGATGAAACAACAAACAATTCCCTTTCCAAGAAAGGAATCTCAACAACAACAACAACAATGACAATGATGAGGAATAACAAATTTCCTCTAGATCACATATATATGTAAAGATGTTTGCTTGAAGATGTATGAGTCTTTTCTTCTCGTGTGTATTTTTTAACGTTTTTGCTTCTGGTTTTTCAACGTTCTCCACACCACTTCGCATTTTTTCATTTGAATTAAATACCTTATATATGGAGAAAACATAACGGCTACTTTCCACATGATAATGAATTTATTTTTGAATTTTCAATTCAAAAATAAGTTGAATCTGTTGAGAAAGATCTGCATTCGTGATATTCTTGATGAGGATAAGCTTGGATAATTTGTTTGACCGAGATCTTCTTTGGATATATCTTTTAGATCAAGTTTGTTGAAGATATCCCTCACATTGTGGAACCATATCTTGATATAACAACCATATCTCTTATCCTTATCTTTGTAACTGCTGGATCTTCCAAAATATAGTACAAATATCTAATTTTAAATCTGGATAAAACTTGTACATATTATATGATCTCACTTTATTATAAAATGAAATCTTTGAATAAAATCTTGTAAAACTTGATGTAAATAAAAAAAACCATGATATATAATCCAACTTTAGTAAAACACATCAAGTATGTTACCCAAAAATACTTGACACGTGGAGCTAGGCCTTGAAATTTATCAAAACTATCGATATAAAATTTAGAACGTAATCTGGAAAAATTGTAACAGTCATGAAAGGTTCTGAAAGTGCTTCTAAAGCAAACCTGTTAACTGTCCTGAAGGTTCTGAAAGTGCTTCTGAAACAAACCTGTCAATTGTTCTCCTGTTATGAAGGTTCTGAAAGTGCTTTTGAAAGGTTACCACGATAACTACGGATATATTACAAAACTTTGGAAACACCTTCTGTCAGAACGAAAATAGCTTATATAACACCTTTGAAGGTTCTGAACAAGCTTCTGTCTCCTTGTTCAACTTTAGAAAAAAATTACGTACTATCTTAAACATTCATTGCACTCATTCCTCTTTTGTTAATCATCAAAACTAAATTAGAGAACTTAACATTCTCCCCTTAACATCAACATTCTCCCTTAACATCAACATGCTCATACGTTGTGAAGAAACCAACTTAGTTCTAAATTGGGAGAAGTGTCACTTCATGGTGACTGAAGGTATTGTCTTGGGACATAAAATATCTCAGCAAGGGATTGAAGTAGATGACGCCAAAGTTGATACTATAGCTAAACTTCCCCCACCTTCTTCGATTAAAGCTATTCGGAGTTTTCTGGGACATGCTGGATTCTATAGACGATTCATCAAGGATTTCGCCAAAATTGCTCGTCCTCTCACCAGGTTGTTGGAGAAGGACATCGCCTTTGATTTCAATGATGAATGTCTCCAAGCTTTTGAGGTGCTGAAGGAGAAACTAACCAAGGCTCCTATCATGGTGGCTCCAGATGGAACCTACCATTTAAACTAATGTGCGATGCCTGTGACTATGCTGTAGGAGCTATCCTAGGTCAAAGAAAGGATAAGTATTTCCAGCCGATATATTATGCCAGCAAAACTCTAACCGGTGCTCAAGAGAATTATACCACTACTAAGAAGGAATTATTGGTAGTAGTGTTCGCTTTTGACAAATTCCGATCCTATCTTGTTCTTTCTAAGGTGATAGTGTATACTGACCACTTCGCATTGAGATACTTAATGACCAAGACGGATGAAAAACCCTGCCTCATCAGGTGGATACTCCTATTGCAAGAATTTAACCTTGAGATCAGAGACAAAAAGGGAGCAGAAAATCTTGCAGCGAATCATCTATCTCGATTGGAGAACCCATATGTTACGCAGCTGAAGGAAGAAGATACCAAAGATAGATTTCCTGAGGAGAATTTGTATTCCGTCGACAAAGTTAGCAGTTCAAAGTCTCTATGGTTTGCGGACATGGCCAACTATCTAATGGCTAGGGTCCTTCCATAGGACATGTCAAAGCAACAGAAAAAAAAGTTCTTTACTAACCTAAAGTATTACTATTGGGAAGACCCCTACTTGTTCAGGTATTGCTCAGATCAAATGATTAGGCGTTGTGTCTCACATGAGGAAGGATAGGAGATCTTAAGCCATTGCCATAGTGGACCCACTAGGGGACACCATGGTGCAAATAGGACGGCCCACAAAGTGCTAGAGGCTGGTTTTTATTAGCCGTCAGTATTCAAGGATGCCTTAAGTTTTGTGGCTCAATGCGATCGATGCTAGAGAGACGGCAACATTTCAAGGAGGGACGAAATGCCATAGCACTATATTCTGGAGTGCGAAGTGTTTGATGTATGGGGTATTGATTTTATGGGCCATTTCCTCCTACATATGGAAACAAGTATATATTGGTAGTAGTGGACTATGTATCTAAGTGGGCAGAAGCGCAAGCTTTATCAACAAATGACGCTAAGGTGGTTGTTAAGTTCCTCAAGAAGTGTTTTTGCCGATTTGGGGTGCCTCAAGCACTCATCAGTGATCGGGGTATACATTTCTGCAACTCTCAGGTTGAAAAAGTCTTAAAAAGATATGGAGTGACTCACCGTCTTGCCACTCCTTATCATCCACAGACAAGTAGGCAAGTAGAGTTGACAAATAGAGAGCTAAAGCGCATCTTAATGAGATCAACTCTCCAGCATGGGCGAGATTGGGCAGACAGGTTAGACGATGCGTTATAGGCTTACAGGACGGTCTACAAAACACCACTTGATACAACTCCTTTCCAGTTAGTATATGGGAAAGCGTGTCACTTACCAATTGAGATTCAGCATAGGGCATTCTAGGCAATCAAGACTATCAATCTCGATCTCAATAAGTCAGGGGCTCATAGGAAAAGGCAGATTAATGAGCTTGATGAGTTAAGACTTATGGCCTATGAAAACACTAATATCTATAAGGAGAGAACCAAAGCATATCATGACGCAAGGTTACGCCAGCACAAGCAATTTGAGGAAGGGGATATGGTACTATTGTTCAACTCCAAGTTGAAACTTTTTCCTAGGAAACTCAAATCAAAATGGTCAGGTCCTTTTCGGGTCAAGAACGTTTTCCCTTATGGAACGGTGGAGTTAGAACACCCTGAAAAGGGTATTTTCAAGGTCAATGGACAGAGACTTAAACATTACTTAGGAGACAAGAAGGTTTTTGAAGAAAGAGTGGAGCTGACCCTCATTCAAATCCATAACTAATCTCCCTCTATTCATTCGATCGAGCTAACGACGATAAACAAAAGCGCTGGCTGGGAGGCAACCCATGCATCTACTAGGTTAGTTTTCCTTTTACTATCATCATCAATATATTTGTGATTTGTGGTTTTGCAGGTGAGATTTTAACGAAGAGGACAAGACATGTCTAAGCCACACCCAAGTGTATGGGCATTTGTGAAAGGTGTCTCATTCTAAGGGATGACACGGGTACAGGCACGGCCAAGTTACAAGCCGTACCACAAAAGGTTCTCATGACTTCACTTGTGCGTTGCCTGACTTTCTGTTAAAGATCCGCGTTGTAGGAGAGTTTAGGGGAGTTTTCATTTTCCTTTTGTTTTCTTTTTGCTCTTATTCTTTGCTTCCCTTTATGAGTTTCATGAGGACATTGGGGACAATGTCTATTATAAGTGTGGGGAAGGGGGGTTAGGAAAACGAAACTAGGATATAAGGGTTGTGCAATCAAAAATGTAAATTCCTCTTATTTAAGGTATATTCAATGATGACTTTTGACAATCAAGGACTGCTGAGATTTGTTCATACCCTCATGGAAAATTTTAAAAAATTTTATTCTCTTATTTTGTATTAGAGATACGTTACTAAAATTACAAGATGAAATCTAAGTGAAGTGAACTTACTTGTTATTTAACCTTTACTTTCAGGAGTTAAGATTGGATTAAGGTCACTTGTGAGTTTAGTATGCTCTTCTTTTTGCTTAGTAGGTAAGCTATGTAACTTGGAGTGAAGGAGTAAATGATACTTGTAACTTGGTGATTCCTTTTTGAAGAAGTTTCTGAGAAAAAAAAATTGTTAGGAGTAATTGAAGAATATAATAATATGTAAATAGTTCAGAAGTGGGCCTCATAGACTCGAGTAATTAAACTTGAGAGATGCCCTTTTTAGGGAATAATATCTATTGACTCGGGTGACGAACTTGGGATCAATGGCTGAAAGCTCACTACAAGGGTCGTGAGAAAAGTCTAAGAAAACTAAACTTAAATGAGATTATATGAATGATAGTTAATTGATTGAGATGGTAGAGGTTTGAAGGGCTATCTTAAAACCTAATAGCCTAAGATCATTTGGTCTGGGACTTACTGACCAAGGAAACCATCTTAATTAATTAATTAATTAATTAATTAAATGAGTTAATTGGACTCGAGCAAGTAAATCCTAGGGACATCTTCTATGTTGAGGGAATAACGTCTATTAACTTGAGTGATGAACTCGAGATTATCGATCAAAAGTTCGTTACATGGGTCAGTTAACTTAGTTAAGTGCTTTAATGGTAAACTCCCAAGATTAACTTAAGAATTAGATGAAACAGAAAAGGAAGAGCTAGGGGACGAGTGGATACAACATGCCTTTAGTCCCTATTGTGTTGCTCATAACAGTGGTTAAAAGGATTGTATACTTTATTTTACTAGTCTTGATCTTGTGGCAATTTTGACTTTGGGAATTTTAGTTTAAATGATAAGGGTAATAGTTTAATTTACTTAGATTAGCTTTGGGAATTTTAGTATTTGTACTTTGTATACAACTAATGGTAAGATTGAGTGAAGATTATCAATGATTGGGGTGTAGCATGAAATCGATGATGCTAGAATATCTTCTCGATTGTTGGAACTTATGAGAACTTGTCCTTTGGGTTTTTTTTTTTTTTTTTAATCCTTGTTTGCTTGAGGACAAGTAAAAGCTTAAGTGTGGGGAAATTTGATAAGAGTAAATTAATCCTTATAAATCATGGGCGTTAATGTTGAATTTGTGTAATTTTTTAAATAAAATCAATGCGGATTCGGTACTTAACAGATAAATATATCAGTTTCAGGGTATAATACTAAAGAGAAGTGGAAAGATAACAAAAGGAGCAGGATTGGAACTCAAAAGATCAAGTTAAAGCTACTTATGGACAACATAGGGAAAGCCATGCCCATGTCATGAGCTATGTGCGTGCCTGAGGATGAAATTTGTCACTTGGAAAGGAAGCACAGCTTATGATATGGGTGTGCTTGAAGCCGTGGAAACGCCGAGGAGAAATGGAAGAGTCCAGAGCCTGGCATGGTTTGTAATCTAGCCGTGTTTCTATTCGTGCCACACACTGAACAAAGATGAGGAATTGCGGATTATCGACCAGAGGGAGACACGGTTTGAAATCCGGCCGTGTTGGTGGGTGTGTCAGGCGTATGTTATTCACTTTTCGAGATTTACTCGGAAAATTAAAAAATA
>JBBMOL010001896.1:0-31099 GCA_037954665.1 Laguncularia racemosa
TAGTTGTCATGTAATATGGATTGATTGCATAGTTTGTGAATAGTGGAATTCTTTGAATTTATTCATGTTGTTCATGTAGTGTTGCTAATTTGATGTATGGCCAGCGTTGAATTTGCATTGATTTCTTAGAAGTGGATTGGAAAATCTCTTATTTGAATAGATCATGCATGAATAAAGGAATTTGTATGTAATCTAGGGATAGAGAACGTGGGTTTTCCGTATTAGATTAAATTAGATAATTTGATCTAATAGAGGGTTCAAGAGTGTTAATGCAATTCTAATCGATTTTTGATAGAAGAGGATCTTTATCAAAGAGATTAGGGTTAGGAGCTAATGAATCTAGGAAGAACATTAGCTTAGTGTTAGATACTCCATGGTTTAGAGATAACTATTGTAAACACCCCATTTTTGCCATAGGAATCAATAATTCTCATCAATAATCAACTTTCAATTTTTTTCTAATTTTTTCCTATTTTTCCATAATTTAGCAAAATAATAAAAATATACAAAAAATAAAAATAAATAGGAAAACACCTCAATTTCGAAAAACGATTTCAGAAATAGCAATAATAAGTAATGAATAATTTTTACAAATTTTTGAAATTCCAAAAAATACAAAAAAAATAGAAAAATCGAATTGCATATATGCAATTTGTGAAAATAGAAAAATCAGGAAAGTGGGCTAGCTCAGCTGGTCCGGACCGTGGCTAGGCGCGCGCGCAGGGGGGCGAGGTCGGGCGTTCGAATCGCAGGAGAAGCGATTTCCGCGTTTTGCAATTTTCGACTTGTCTAGGACACGTGGCGGCCTCTGATTGGCTGGAAAAAACGCACGCGCCGAGCGCGTGGTCGTCTCCTACCTCGAGCCCGAGATCGCCGGCGAGAAAAAAAATCGTATTTCGGCCGTTTTGATTCGATTTTTTGCACAAATCCAACAGATCTCAACAGAAATAAGATAAACATTATCTAATTAGAATCAAATCACAACAAAACGAGGGATTTACACGAATCAAAGTCGTTCCTTTTAACCGTCAATCAGATTAGCTTCGATCGGAGGAAATCCAAGCTTATCCAGCTCGATTTCAAACGCTTATAAATAGAGGAGGAGACGGGGAAGCCCAGGCACAGATCAGAATCGCGAGAGAAGAGAAAAGAGTGTAAATCGGAGGAAATCAGAAGTTGCGACCGCCGATCGGAGATGAGCCACCGCAAGGAGACGTTCTGGGAGCAAGCCGCCACTACCATCGGATTCAGCACCCTCAAGAAGCTAAGATTCGACACTTCACTTGCCGCAAACAACCGCCGGAACGCCGTGAACGAACCTTCTCCGCCGCCGTGTCCGATCGACCCGACCCGACCCGCTCGACCCGATCCGACCCGACCCGCGCAACCGACCCGGATCTAGGTAAGTCGGATTTTCCGGATTTTTTTTTATTATTTATTTTATTTTTTTTATTTATTCTCAATTTGTTATTTATTATTTGTTATTATTGTTTTTTTTTTTTCTTCTGGTTTTTGTTATTTGTTTAGTTTAGTTATTTATTTTATTCTATTTTCAATAAATAGGAAAAATGTAGAAATTGGATTTTTTTTAGAATTTAATAATATAAGAAAATAAAAAAATAATAATAATAAAAATAATAATAAAATGTAGAAAAATAAAAATAAAAAATTAGAAAAATAATGATAAAACTTTAAATATCAAAATAGGATAGATAAAATGTTCAACAAAATTTCCCAAAAATAACAAAAATTCCCAAAAATTCACAAAAATCACAAAAATTCCCAAAAATCACAAAAAATCATCAAAAATAAGAAAAATCATGAAAATTCAAAAAAAATAATAATAAGTTTTAGCACTTAGAAAAATCGTTTTCTTCAAATAAATCAAAATTGATGTTTTCCCTTAAAAGCATTTTCCAAATAAAATCAAAGCTTAGGCTTAGAAGTTTTTAGAAAAATCCAAAGATGTTAAGAACATTAATCAAGAGAGATTTCAAAATTAAAATTCACAAACAAAATCTAAATTTTTCAGAAAAGCGAACTACGGCTTGTTTGATCCTGAGTAGCAGGTACGTAGGCACCCATTCGGGTCAACCCCAAAATGAATGAAAAATCCTTTTTCTTGAAATAAATTCAAAAACATAATAAAAAGTAACAGAAACACAATGAAACACATTTCTAAAGATGAACAATTTTAAGAGATTAGGTGGTAACCGTAAAGGTTTTAATAAGTTAGCCTCCGGACTTAGAAACTCTGGTTTTCCCTTTTTCCCTTCTCACAAAAACGAGAAGAGGAAATAACGACGACTAGTAGTCCAAATTAAGACTAATCCGCTCCTTTAGTCTTAATTCAATTTTCCCAACAACAGTTGGGTGGCGACTCCAAAAATCAAACGAAATTCCTAACTCAAGTCAAGGGTCTAGATTAGATGAGCATAGGGTCTAGTTTTAGATTGGATTAGGAATGGGAATTCAAAAAAATAGACTCGATAGGATGGCGACTCCACTAGGGACCCATGCCAGTGGGCTAAGCCACCTGAATCTTCGAATTGTTCTCTTTAAATGTGTTTCAATCGTTACTCTGTTACTAACTTTGCAGAATTTAAATTAGATTTTAGTTTTCTTTCACTGTGGGGGTTTTTGCATGCATACATATGTCTGTGTGAGTAGATGCGGTCGAACCCGGACCGTCCTAGAAAACTAAGACGGGGAGCCATTGTGTAGGTTTCTGGTGAAGTGAGTTGATTCATCGTTCGGGACCGATTAGGCTACCCCACCCTATGCTTCGATATGGCCTGAGATCCATTTCTTCGATAATGCAGGAGGCCATAGAGCTCGGGAACCAGTTAGAACCTACCTACTTGCATACATAACATCATATGAAGGGTTGACAATTTGATGACAATGTAATGGTTTGTTATTTTGTCCTTAGAGTTCAGGACTATTTCCCTGTAACATTTTCATAGTTTCTATTTGTAATTAGGCTATTTTCCTACTGTAATAGATGGCTAGCAGTGCAGTCGACCGCCTCCTCCGCAAAGAAATTCGGGTGTACAAACCTTTGGGCCCAAAATTGGTGCTGGACCATTGGTTTTACCTTATACAACCCAGAGGAGCAGGCCTTCATCCAGCAAAAGATCAGCCCCATCCCTTCACTAACCAAGATAGAGGCGAATTTACCTATGGTCTGGGCCATGCTCCAGTTATGAGAGACCGAGCCCGCAGCTTTCTTCATTGGGCCGCATGAGATCACCCTTACCCTGGAAGAGTACACCCAGTTGCTACAGGCTCCAGCACTAACCGAGCAGATCTACATGCCAAACCTCGAGGCCGGGCCAGCCGGTATATTCAGCAGACTACTGGGCATCCGCAAAACAGCAGTCAACAAAGCCCTGGCAGACTGTAATGGGTACTGCATACGCATGGATGACTTAGAAGCCTGGTTTATCGCCCGAGAAGACAATGGGGATAGAAAGGACATCCTATGTGGGGACCCCAAGACTTACAGGCAGAGAAGGTGAATGCTTTCATCTTGACAGCCTTCGCCACTATACTATTCCCCACTGGAACTTTCTATATTCACTACCGGGTTGCGGAGCTGGTGACCCAATTCCTGGAGGGGAAATCTTACATCCCAGCCCTACTGGCAGAACAGATCCGGAACTTAAATTTCCTTAAGAAGAAGGGCCATAGGATCCTCCGCTCCAGCATCAACCTTCTGCTAATATGGTTTGTAAGCCACCTCAAGTGCTTCGGGCTGAACATGGTCAGGAAAACCCAGCCCAATAGGTAATCTGGTGGATTCCTGTATAGAAAAGGTGAAGCTACCCGACGACATTACCAGCCACATTTGGGTAGATCTGCTTAGAAGCCTTAGCGCTGAAGATATTCTATGGACAGCCAGGTGGAGTTGCTGCGATAAAATCATCTTGACTTGCAGTAATTTCCAAGCAGTGTCGTTAATCGGGATCAATGGATGTATTGGATATCACCCAAACTCAGTGGTCCGCCAATTCGGTACCATCCAGGACATAGTTTATCGGCCATCACTCGAAGCAGTCACCTTTGAGTATCAAGATCCGAACCTGTTGGTAGCCGAGAAATTTGCTAAGCTGGCAGAGGTCAAAGCACTTTGGGAAGCTAGAATTGAAAGCCCAAATGTGGACTTAGGGGAGCTAGATGGCGAAGTGGGAAAACACCGAGCCACTAGAGAGTTCGTAATCCACCAGCTATACCAGACAGGGGAAAGAGCATACCGGGCTCCAGACGTCACCCCAGCCAAGACCAGACAAGATCAATCCAGAAACAGAAATATATCTGGAGCAGGTCAAGGCCCGCATGGAAGTGTACTTCGAAGCCGCAGATTACAAGAAAGACATCTGGAAGGGACGCTTTAAGGAATCCGACCAAAGAAACAAGGCCTTAGAAGCACAATTGGAGAAGTGCCAAGCCAAAGTCAAAGAACTGGAGGCCGTCATCATTGGGAAGTCTGAGCCTCCACAACAGAAGACTAAAAGAGCTAGGAAATAGATCATTATTTGTAATCTTCATCGAACTCCAAATTTTCAATATTAATAAAAGTGAAGTTTCAATATTACATTGCCAATCAGTTGTCAGCCCTTCTACTTTTAGCATCTATGTGAGCATCTTGTTATGTATTTTAGCATTCGTATGAGCATCTTGTTTACATATTTACATCCGTGTGAGCATCTGGCTTGCATATTTACTAAAAAATAAGAACAATAAAGAAAAATAAAGAAAGAAAGAAAATTAAAGAGTTACTAACAATAAGAGATCTTTTCAAGGTCCTAAAAGTTGCTTCTAAATGGTCAGCTTAACCTAAAGCTCATAGTCACTTGCTCTAAACATAAAACCAAAGACCCCTGTAACCTACTCTGAACTTAAAAGACCCATTCACTTCAAAGGTCTCCTCATATCTTGATTTAGCCTCAAACGTCCCAACCCCTCCAATCCTAAAGGCTCCACCTGAAGTTTCCTTTCAATCAAAAGTTACCTAAACCAGACATAGAGACAATTAATTTTTTGGGCACACTTTCAAAATAGCTATGGTCAATTATCGATGAGGGTATAAAGAAGACTATTCCAAATACTTGAGCCTTAGGCGCTTAAGACCAAATCACTTGACAACAGTACATGGGGGCACCATGAGAGGTGGAGAACATAGGCAAATTTAAAGGGTATCTTGTTTAAAAGGTTTAAGATGACAAGAGGCAAACCACGTCCTAAACACTAACCCTTAAACACTTGAGAGTGGAGTGTTATTAATGTGAGGTTTTTGGACTCATTCCTTAAAGGAGGTCTATCTTGAATTTAATACGTTAAATCAAAATAATGTTAGGCATTCATTTTGCTACCCTAAACACATCATCCTTCGACAAACAAGAGTTTCAAAATTTAACCCTACTATCAACCACCCCACGATAGAATAATTGAGAAGATAGAGACATCAATAGTGCTTGCCCTAGTTGCAACAATTCAAAATTTTAGCCATAGATAATTTATTTGAGATGAAGAGAAGTCCACATTCTGTAGAAAAAAATACACATAAACTACAGGAAATGATCACCATTGGGCCCAAAAGAAAAAGAGAAAAAAGATGGAAAAGGAGAATGAATGAAAGAAAAAATGAAAGAAGAAAAAAAAGAAAGGAAAAAGAAAAGAAGAGAAATGAGAAAAGCGAATGTAGCTAAACCTATAAAAAGCCCAACAACACTTGAAAGTACCAGGGCCAAATACTAGAGCAGTTCAAAGATATACTACCTTTTGAAGACTTCTCCAAATCATTGAAAATAACTTATCTTAAGAAAAAATTGCTAGGGCAAGTACTATTCCAGTTCTTTTTCTCAAGGTTTCTTGACTTACAAACCCAAGTTGAAATTTATGATTCTTTCAAAATAAACCTTAACATACCTTTCTGAAACCGATGACTAAAGAGCCTAAATTACATTACAAGTATCAAAAGGCCTAACGAATTGATTAAAGCGTATTACTTACAAGAAAGACCATAATTTTTGGAATAGAAGTCGAGAGTGACATCTAAACCGAGAGACTGTAAGGAAGTCCTCTTAGATTAAACCAATTAAAAATGAGATATCCAGTTATAAATGGAATGAGGAAATTTACTCATTGGCGTTGTTTGGCCTTATGTATTGATGTCCCTCAAGAAGAAGATATGAGTCTTAATTACAAGAAACCCCTCAAGAGATGATTGATTAAACTAAGACAACACTTTGTTTCTAAGTTTAAACCAAACCCTCTAAGAAAAATGAGGCAAAAGAGTAAGTGATTATTGAGCAGTAGGGAATGCTTACCCTTTATTTGAATTTTTAGGAGCCTTATCAGACTCTTTACTCGTTAGCAATGCTTACAAAAAAAAAACACTTTAATGTTTTGCCACATTATCCTTAGGTTTCGGAAGAGCATTTTTTCTTGAAAATTTGCAGAAAATTTTAGTTATCACTTGTTCAGAAGTCTTAAGCCATCTTGCATTTGATTGTTATTGAAAAAATAATAATAATAATAAGAGTCTCACTTAGGATATTCTTCCTTTAATAGGGTAGTTAGCCCAATAAGGGGCACTTCCCTAGGTCTCTCAAGGTTAGCCCACAGGGGGCACCTTTTGAGTCCAAATTCTAATTTAGGTTAGTCAGCTCTTGGGGCACTTTCCTAAAAATCAATCCAAGGGTTAGTCAGCCCAATATGAGCACCTTCCCGAAAAAAGCCTGTTCTCAGGGTCAGCTCATAAGGGCGCCTTTTGAGACAGTTCTATTTTAGGTTAGTCAGCTCTTGGGACACTTTCCTAAAAATCAATCCAAGGGTTAGTCAGCCCAATATGGGCACTTTCCCGAAAAAACCTGTTCTCAGGGTCAGCTCATAAGGGCACCTTTTGAGATAGTTCTATTTTAGGTTAGTCAGCTCTTGGGGCACTTTCCTAAAAATTTTATCAAATGTTAGTTAGCCCAATATGGGCACTTTCCCGAAAAAACCTGTTCTCAGGGTCAGCTCATAAGGGCACCTTTTGAGACAGTTCTATTTTAGGTTAGTCAGCTCTTGGGGCACTTTCCTAAAAATTTTATCAAAGGTTAGTCAGCCCAATATGGGCACTTTCCTGAAAAAAACCTATTCTCAGGGTCAGCTCATAAAGGCACCTTTTGAGACAGTTCTCTCTTAGGTTAGTCAGCTCTTGGGGCACTTTCCTAAAAATCAATCCAAGGGTTAGTCAGCCCAATATGGGCACTTCCCCGGAAAAAAACCTGTTCTCAGGGTCAGCTCATAAGGGCACCTTTTAAGACAGTTCTCTCTTAGGTTAGTCAGCTCTTGGGGCACTTTCCTAAAAATCAATCCAAGGGTTAGTCAACCTAATATGGGCACTTTCCCGGAAAAAACTTGTTCTCAGGGTCAGCTCATAAGGGCTCCTTTTGAGACAGTTCTATCTTAGGTTAGTCAGCTCTTGGGGCACTTTCCTAAAAAAATCGATCCAAGGGTTAGTCAGCCCAATATGGGCACTTTCCCGAAAAAACCCGTTCTTAGGGTCAGCTCATAAGGGCACCTTTTGAGACACTACCACAGGTTAGTTAGCCCAAGATGGGTACTTTCCTAAAAATCTATTTTAAGGTTAGTCAGCCCAATATGGGCACTTTCCTAGATTCTCCCGATTAGTCAACTCTTGGGGCACTTTTCGGAAACATTCGTCCAAACAGTTGCTAGTCTAACAAGACGCTTCTGTCAACAGGTAGCCAGCTCATAAGGGCGCTTCCTAAGTAAATTTTCTTTCCAAGGTTGCAAGTCTGATAAGACGCTCCCTATCATCATTTCTCATACATTCCTACGCAATGCTTGAAATGTGTCCTATCACCAATTAGTCAGCCCATAAAGCACTTTTTGGAGAGGGATGTATCTCTTCTGCAACACAAATAATGACCCATTATCCACTGAGGTGTCCCCAATCTCAACCCATTTCAATGATATTGTTTCCTCTTTTTCTAACTCTTCTAATGGTTGACCCAATTGCTCATTATCCTTTGAGACGTCTAAAGGTGAACACAACTGTCTCTGTACATTTTGGCTCTCTGGTGGTCTGCTCGTCTGACTATGATCATCAAGATCCTCTGAAGGTTTGATCATGTGGCTATGAGCTTCACGAACTTGTGATGGTTGTTTTATTTGTCTTTGCATCTCTTGGACCTCTGATGGTGATATAGGGTTCAATACTATACGTTTACCATCCCTTTTAAACATATAAGTATTTCTATACCCATCATGTAATACCATCCTGTCATATAACCATGGTCTATCAAGTAATATATGGGATGCACAAAGAGGAAGAATATCACATTCAAGCTCATCATAGTACTTGTCCCCTATACTGAAGGGTACCCTAGCCTTTTGGGTTACATAAAGACTATCTTGATCATTCAACTAATATAATGTATAGGGTTTAGGATGTGGGATAGTTTCAAGTTTCAACTTCAATACTAATGATGCAGCTACAACATTAGTACAACTACCACCATCAATAATAATTGTGCACAAGTTTCCTTGTACCCTACAAGAAGTATGGAACAAGTTTTCTCTTTGTCCCTCATCAATGGTTTGAAAGGAAGTCAAGTCCCGATGCAATATGTTAGTAGACAAATACAACTCACTTGACATTTTTGCTTACTAATTTCAACAACCTCAATACACTTCACTACACCACGACAACACACCTTACACACCCACAATGCTCACACTCAACCAATACAAGAAATGTTTATTGGTACTTGAAATAAATTTAAGTGAGATAATTGAAGCACAAATAAATACTTCCAAGTAGTTAAGAAATTAAATTCAACTAACAAGTGTTGAAGTAATAAGTTCAATTACTTTCACACTTTAATATTTGTTTTTGAATTCAAATTCTACTAGTTTAATTTTCCTTTCTTGCCACAATTTCACACCTACAATTGATCTCGATGTGCAGCACCTTAATACACACAACTCCACAACAAGTCAACAAATTCAAATAAACATCCTTAATGCACTTTCCATAAATGGTAATAATCAAATTTCAAATTCAAATGGAACACAATCAATACCACTTAATAACTTCCTCAACTTAATGGATGTGTTTGAATTTCAAATAAATTCCCTATTATCCCACACAATGCAATTCTGAAAATTGTACACTTCCACTTCTAATTTGCACAACACAACACCACACAAACACCTCAATTACGGTGCACTCACTTCACCAATAAATCCTACGACAACAACAACAAATTGCACTCCACTTCCACGGCAATGATAACAAATAGCTACAACAACAAATGTACTCTACTTCCACGGCAATAATAATAAAATATATTTCACTCCCCACAAGTTCTAACCGCAACTCACAACAAAATAGGCAGCAACTTCAATTTGAAATTCAAACAAATTCACTTATTGCAAGCCTTCTTCAATTGGTAAGTAATGAATTCAAATTCAAATAGCAATCATTAATTCCCACAACTTAATTGCATGTGTTTGAATTCAAATAATTCCTCACTAATCAAAACTCAATGCAATCTGAAAATTATACTCCACCAATTCAGAATTACACAATGGAAATAAAAACAACAAACTACACATCCTCCTACATGCCACAACAAGCCACGGTAAGGATTTTGGTAAGTTTTGCAAGTTCCAAAAATTGTTGAATTAAACAACACTTGATACTTCTGCCCTTCCACGAAAATTAGTGATCACAAAATGATGCAACAACCTTCTCAAACCAACTCCAACAATCAGCAAAATAAATTCCAAGCCAAGGTAATTTCACAAGCTCAAAACCACAACAATCAATACAATTGCGGTTTCCACTAAATCAATCCTAATGGATGATTGACTCCACGAAATCAAATGAAACCAATTCCCTTCTCTCAACATGTGCTCTGATACCAAAATATGATGTGCCTAAATCCAAGTTTAAGCACAATCAAAAGAATCAAGGAAAACACCTTAATTCACAAAACACAAACCGGTTCACTTGAGGGCAATTTCACGTGAACACCTTGTAGATTTCGATGGAAATTGTTGTTCAAATGATTCAATTGTAATCTCTAATGATAATATTAACCAAATAACCACAAGAGAAGATGAAGTTCACGTAAAATCAGATCAAAAGGAACCAATAAGACAAGCACAAAACCGTGTTCTCAATATCCTTCCAATAATGCCAATTCACGCCAATCACTAAGAAGTATTCATTCTCAATGAACAATCAAACTTTACAAGATGATTATCCACGAATTACAATCACTAACAAGTCCAAGAAAGATTAAAATCTACCCTAGATACGACTCACTAGAGAAGAAATGAACAACAACAAAGATGAATCGATATTACTCACGATTTCTCCTTGTTGCACTCGCCACAGTTCCAACTTCTTGGGATTGAAATTGATAAGAGAATTTTGGAATTAGGAAACCCTAAGCCCTCTCACGAAATGTGAAGTGTTTTTTCTGCAAAAATAAGCCTCCTCAAACCCTCTCTTAAGCAAGTATTTATACTTGCTACTCCTAGGGTTAAAAAGTGCTCAAAATTACAAGTTTGCCACTTTTAAGGTGGCTAACCCTAAATGAAAATTACAAGGAAATAAAAGTTTCCCAAAACCAAAATACAACTAAAATAGTTCATAAAAGAAGAAATATATAAAATAAATGGTCTTCATGATGCCGGTCTTCTATAGGATCCATCGGCTCAGCTCATCGCCGGTTCAGGTCGGTTCATGGATAACCCACAAGCTGAGTTTGAGAGAGTTTGTCCATTGCCCTATAGAATATGATGAGTGTGCCCTAATGATAGGTCTTGTTAGATTTTTATTCCTGTCAGGATGTCCTGGTAAAGGTAGAAAATTTCATTTTTCCTGTTAATTTTGTAATTCTGGATATGAATGCGGATGTAAAGGTCCCGTTGATTTTAGGAAGACCTTTCCTGGCTACTACAAGAGATGTGATTGATGTAGCGGATGGAAAGCTGGTTTTGAGAGTGGGAGCAAATGAGGTGGTGGTGAAAATTCCAGCAGCACTAAAACAATCGTTGAACGCTGATGATACTTGCTATGCTGTTGATTGCATTGACAGGTCAGTAATAAGTGTGATGCAAGAACTGTTATGTGGAGATCCGTTGGAATTCAGTTTAACTGTGAATGATGATGAAGTGAGTGAGAATGTGGAGATACAAACTGTGAAAGCTCAACTGCAAGCCTGTGAGGAAGTAGTTTGTTGCAGAGGATTTGAAAAAATAGAGCCCAATGAAGAAGGGAGGTTAAAACCGTCTGTTAAAGAGCCTCCTGAACTTGAGTTGAAGAAACTTCCTGAGTACCTAGAGTATGCTTTTCTGGAAGCTAACTCTAAACTCCCCATCATCATTTCTGCTAGTTTGACGAGGGAGCAAAGGGACAATTTACTAGGGGTCTTGAGGGAGCACAAGCGAGCTCTTGCTTGGAAGATATCGGATATTCAAGGTATTAGCCCCTCATTTTGTACCCATAAAATCTTGCTGGAAGATGATTTTAAACCGGTGGTACAACCTTCTTAGCCCCTCATTTTGTACCCATAAAATCTTGCTGGAAGATGATTTTAAATCGGTGGTACAACCTCAGAGAAGGTTGAACCCCAACATGAAGGAGGTTGTAAAGAAGGAGGTGATTAAGCTTTTAGATGAGGGGTTGATCTATCCCTGGGTCATTCTTGTGCAAGTTGTACCAAAGAAAGGGGGAATGACTGTGATCCCTAATGAGAAAAATGAACTCATACCTATGCGGACAGTAACTGGTTGGCAAGTGTGCATAGATTATAGAAGGCTGAATGATGTAACTCGCAAGGATCACTTCCCTCTCCCTTTTGTGGATCAGATGCTAGAGCGATTGGTAGGACATCTATATTATTGTTTTTTAGATGGAATTTCGGGATATTTGTAAATCCCAATCGCTCTAGAGGATCAGGAAAAGACCACTTTCACATGTCCATATGGTACTTTCGCTTATAGGCGCATGCCCTTCGGATTATGCAATGCACCGGCTACGTTTCAGCGGTGTATGATGGCCATTTTTGAGGACTTAGTGGAAGGGATCATGGAGGTCTTTATGGACGATTTCTCCGTCTTTGGTGATTCTTTTAATGCTTGTCTAAGAAATTTGAAGAGGGTTTTGATTCGATGTGAGGAGACGAATCTTGTGTTGAACTGGGAGAAATGCCATTTCATGGTAAAGGAAGGCATAGTTCTGGGGCACAAAATTTCTCATAAAGGAATCGAAGTGGATAACGCAAAGGTGGACACAATTGCAAAACTTCCACTACCTTCTTCGGTAAGAGCCATTCGAAGTTTTCTCGGGCATTCCGGATTTTACAGGAGGGTCATTAAGGATTTCTCTAAAATAGCTCGTCCATTGACACGGCTATTAGAGAAAGCCCTATGATTTTACTAGTGAATGTCTTGAGGCGTTCAACATGCTTAAGGAAAGGTTGACCTAAGCACTTATCATGGTGGCTCCAGATTGGGGTCTTCCTTTCGAGTTGATGTGTGACGCAAGTGATTTTGCTGTGGGAGCAGTCTTAGGACAAAGGAGGGACAAGCACTTCCAACCGATCTATTATGCTAGTAAGACCCTCACAAGTGCTCAAGAGAACTACACCACGACCGAGAAGGAACTTTTAGCTGTGATTTTTGCGTTTGATAAGTTTTGTTCATATTTGATTTTGTCCAAGGTAGTTGTTTACACTGACCATTCAGCTCTTAGGTACCTTTTGTCCAAGACAGATGCGAAATCGCGCCTCATCCGGTGGATATTGCTTCTACAAGAGTTCGAAATCGCGCCTCATCCGGCGGCTTTGATTTTTCCTTTGCCATCCTTCAATCTTTTCATGCTTCAATTTGTATGCAATCTCTCTAAATTGATTAAGCTTTGAACTCAAAGTCCTCCAACATCTGAAATGTAAAAATAAACATGATTAAGTACCATTTCCTTGTGATTTCCCTAAAATCAATAATGAATACTTGCAAATTGCTTAATGAATTATGAGTAAAATATGCCTTTATCAACTCCTAAGGTGGATTGAGTACCTAAAGTGATGTACTTCTCTTAAAATCTCATCCTTCAACTCTACTAACTCCGGTATACATATCCTGGTTCCATACCACACAACTCTTTCTTAGTCAATCATGAATTCAAGTGCCTTCCTTTGTTCCATCCTATACTTAATTCCTAACATACCTTTATCTTTTGGCTGAGCTACTTTAATTCTATCCACTATAGTTGGTTGGAGGCACAAACTGGCGAGTCTTGCTCCTACCTCTAGGGAAACTACTTCCAAATCCCACCTTTGCATCTCTTCAAGCAATGGCTTCTATGAAGTAAGCAACGTAGCTAAGTTACCTTACCTCTTTCTATTGAGAGCATGAGCTACCAAGTTTGCCTATCCTAAATGATACTGTATTTCTTAGTCATAATCTTTAATTAATTCTAACCATCTCCTTTTTCTCATATTTAATTTTTTCTAAGTGAAGAGGTACTTCAAGCTTTTGTGATATGAGAATATCTTGCATTTTTCCCCATATAGATAATGTCTCTAAAGTTTCAATGCTAAGACTACTCCTGCTAACTCCAAATCATGGGTAGGATAGTTTCTTTCATATAACTTCAGTTAGCGAGAAGCATAAGCAATAACCCTTCCATTTTACATGAGAGCATACCCTAAACTTTGGTTAAAAGCATCACTAAATATTGTATACTCCTTTCCATTTTCTAGTAAAGCTAGGTTTGGTGTTGAGATTAATCTTTCTTTTAGTTTTATGAAAATGTCTTCACACTAGTCATCCCATTCAAACCTCACTCTCTTCTGAGTTAATCTAGTCAACGATGTAGCTATCTTAAAAAATCCCTCCACAAAATGCTGGTAGTGGTGTGCTAATCCTAAAAAGCTCTTAATTTCAATCACTATCTTAGGTTTTGGCCATCTACCACTACCTTTAATTTCTCAAGAACCACTACAATACCATCCTTATTAACTATGTGTCCTAAAAAAGAAACCTTCTCCAGCCAAAATTCACATTTTTTAAATTTTGCAATAGCTTTTCAACCTATAATCTCTTTAGAGTAACACTCAAGTGTTCTTCATACTCTTCTTACTTTTTGAATACATCAAGATATCATCAATAAACACCACCACAAATTGATCTAAAAAATCCTTGAACACCCTATTCATCAAATTCATGAAGGCAACTAGAGTATTCATTAAACCAAATGGTATTACTAGGAATTTGTAATGCCCATATCAGGCTCTGAATGTAGTCTTTTGGATGTCTCCTTCCTTTGTCTTCAATTGATGGTAACCCAGCTTTAAGTCAATCTTTGAAAATACTTAAGCCCTTTGTAATTGATCAAAAAGGTCATTTATCTTAGGGATTTGATATTTGTTTTTTATAGTGACCTTATTCAGTTCTCTGTAGTCTATTCACATTCTCATGCTACCATCCTTCTTTACAAACAAGACGGGAGCTCCCTATAGTAACACACTAGGCTTAATGAATTTCTTCTCTAATAACTTTTGTATCTAACCCTTCAATTCTGCTAATTTTGTAGGTGTTATCCTATTTAGAGCCTTACATATAGGAGTTACACTTAACACCTAGTCTATACAAAACTCAATTTCTCTATCTAGTGGTAACTTCAATAAATCATTAAGAAATACAACAACACATGCTTACTACTAACACTCCTTCCAGCTTCACATCACTACTAGCTTTTATTTTTATAGTAGCCAATCCACTTGATGTGCTTAAAACCAAGTTTAAGAACACAAAAACCAAGATTGAAAGACAATTAAACAACTATCAATAAACTAGTTCAACAATTGCACTAATCCTCAATGTTTATGAACCAATTCTTCAAATGTTAACAAGTTTAATCTTAAATATCCAAATGTAATCCTTGTTCATTCTTTTTTTTTTTATCCTTACTTTTTCATTTTTAAAGACATTTTAGTTTTATTTTTAATAAAAATTAAAAATATATATTTTTTCTTTTTAGGAAATTTTAGTTCTTTATAAATTTTTTAAAGACATTTTAGCCATTATAAATTTATTTCAAAAAAATATTAGTTTTTTCAAAGACATTTTAGCGTAAAAAAATAGACATTTAAAACATATATAATATATATATATTTTCTTTTTTAGACATTTTATAAAAAAAAAAAAAATTCTTTTTTGAAATTATAGTTTTTCATAATTTTTCTTTTAAAGACATTTTAGCTTCTATTATTTTAATAATTTAGAAAGATAGTGAGTGTGAACTACAATAGATCTAATCCCGAGTAGCGAATACATAGGCATCTAAGAGACAATCAGCAATAATTTTTTTTTCTTTTCCTTTATAAATAGAATAATATATGTATATTTAAATATTTTGGAAAATGAATTTAAACTTGGAAGGTTAATAAATTTAAACTCGAATTAAAAAATATCTTATTTTTATTTAAAAGTTTTATGTGAACTAGTAACTAAATTAGGATTGATCTACTCAATTAGTCCTAACTTAACATTTTTCTCGATCATGATCAAATAGTGACTCCCTTTTCTCTAAATTAAATAAAATAAATTAAAATTTTCCTAATGTTAGTCAATGATTTACATTAAAAAAGCATAGGGTTTAGTGTAAATTAGGTTAGAAAAAATGAAAAATTAATAGGCTCAACAAGTAGTAGCATTAACACTTAATGTTTTAGTTGGGTACCAAATTTGACAAGTTAAAACTTAAGGTGTTAAATTGAATTTTCAAGCAAACTTCAAGTAGTATTTTCAACATTATCCCATCTGTAAATACACCTATTAAAAGTGACTTCCTTTAAGTGTTCATCTAACATTGAAGTTTGTTATGAATAATTGAGTAATTTTATGAACTTAAATATTGGTAAAGTCATTACATATTTCGTAAAATTCATTAATATTCATAATTTTACACAAAGTTCATATATGTACTTAAATATTCATTAAAACTTAATAAAAATATGAAAATATACTCTATAACACAAAATTACTTAGAATATTCTTAATTTTACTCAGTAGTGTAGCGACCCACCTACTAGGTCTGATTCTTGAACCTATTCCAAAATTCTTGTAACTATCCTTGGTACTTGTAGGTGGGTTGCTATGCCGTCTCTGAATTAGAGATAAGGCAAATTCTGCTAATATTGAACCTGTAACTCCAACCTTATACACACAAATATTTACATTACAATCTGAAGATTAACACCTATAGATCTTATTACAAATAATAGAGGTTCCAAAATGAAACTAAGGGCTTCTTTGCCTCTATCGACGCTCTCCAAAAACCCGAGTCTCCAATAACTTATTCTTCAGTACCTGTACCTGAGGTTAGCAAAAACACTAACCCCTCAGCTTCTTAAGAAGCAAAGTGAGTATAAAATCAAGCAACCCAATAAAAACAAACAACAAAATCACAAAATAGTAATCAACAATATTATCAAATACCTCGAAGTGATTACTTAAGCAAGCAAGTTTTCAATTCAAGTTATACTCGCAAGAAACCTAATTCAATTTATTACATTTTAACATCACCATGATCTTACTTAGTGATATTTTCCCTGTGATTCCATTTTTGCTAAACTCATAACCTTTTCATTGGAGACCATTTCAATCACTCCTGTTTACTCACAGGTCACAAATATTTTTTAGTTAATCCAGGCAAAGCCTGTCAACTGGTAGATAAACTACCCTCATGTACTTTTCAAAACTTAACGTTTTCTCAACCAATTAAGACATCCTTATATACTCTTTTTAGTTAGAAACATTCAGCTCGCCTTTCACCTGCCTCGAACAAAAGGGGTGACCAAATCCCCATAGGTCACTGAACCGGGCCGGTCTATTGATCGTGCCTCAAACCCATCCGGGTCGACTCAAAGGTCGTACCACAAACTTACTAGGCAGGGAACAGGACTTTTCTTACATTAAGTGTTTTAGGTCAGTAGGTACTTATAGCCTAAATCCCATTTTATTATCCATTTAGATATTTCATCATTACCAAGACAACAATAGTAAGAACTCAACCAGTCATATAAACCCCATCTAATAAGCGAAAAGTAACCCAGCATTTCATCACAATCATGAAGCATTCGATAATTTAAGTTCATTACATCACATACAATCAGGAATAGTATAATCAAAACCCGCACCCAACTCTCATTCTAGGATTTTCTAGAATGTTCCCTTCTTTTTTTCTCATAATCCAATCATATCATGACACACAACTAGCTATCAATAAACCAATATAATTCAACAATCCTCCTGCATTGATCACAGTAAGTGATCGTACAGGGTAATTTCAGCCAACAACAAGTAGTCTACATTATCAACCACTTGTACCCAAGAGAAAAGTTAAGGGGGTACTCACCTGAAACAATATAGGCCAATCCAAACAGTCACTCCAGCCAAGTTCCTTTGTCCTCCTTACTCAACAGAAATACCTTAATCATCAGTATACCAATCAATGTTACCTCATTCGCTCTATTGAACCCTAAATTGCTAATTTAGTATTCCAAACCCTTAAATTCCATCCTAACCTCGTATAATCCACCATTTCCCTACAATTTCTAATTCATATACATACGGGTATACTACGCTTTATTATATATTAATGTAATTAAATTTCAGCATTATTCTATATTGAATCATATGGTTCTAAATTATCATGATCTTGCCCTGAACACTCCCATTTTTGTTTCGTAACTAACCCAAGCTTCTCAAAATCATCAAATTCAACTAATCAAATCAAATTCTCTAATTTTGCTAAGGATTTAATTCAGCCAGAACAGGGTAATTAGCTTGAAAAATTCACTAAAAATAGAAAAAGACTCCAATTTGAACAATTATTGATTTGGTGATCTAATAAATCATATAAGGATCTTGTATACTAAAAATTACATCAAAACTACATCATTTGACCTATTTAGTTTCCAATTTAATTTACGACCAGAAAAGAGCATTTCTTAAGGAGCACATATTTTTGAATCATATTTAAGAAAAATAAAACTACCACATTAATATTCATACACAATTATTCTAGAATACCAAAAATCATAATTTTTAATAAAAATTTGATATTTTTAACAAAAATAGAAAGTTTCGGGCATTACCGGGGGCTGCTCCGTTCACCGGCCTCCAGCCACCAACACCGGCAACCACTATGTCGGTCGGAATCCTCTCCCACCCAAAACCTTAACCCTAGCTTGGCCTAGCAGCAGATTTACCCTACCCCCTTCGAACGAACAGACAAAATTCTCCCTATTTAATTTGATTTTTTTGTTCTTCAATTTCTTCAAATTCTTGTTGCATCCTACTTCAATCTTGTTCTTCTTCCTATCCTGATGATTTCATGTTGGAAATTCCAACTTCAATTTGCCCAGAAAATTCGGATGAAATGGAGAGGGTTTTGATTTTTTTTTTTTTCTAATTTTTTATGATTTGATTTTTCTCTCTCTATTCTAATTTCTATATATATATATATATATATATAATATTACTTAATTTTGCTAACATTGAGGGTGCTGTTCTGTATTTGTTTATTTATTTTCCTTCCTCTTTTATTTATTTTCTTTTTAGCTATAATATAATATAATATAATATATTATGTACATTTTTTTTTACACATATATATATATATGCCCATATAATTCATATTATTATTATTTTTATATATATTTATTTTATTTTATTTTTAGCATATAACATATATATACATACATACATACATATATATATATATTGATTTTACCTTACACACACACACATACACACACACACACACATATATATATATATATATTATTTTAATTTTAACATTATTGCTTAAGTTTATGTCCTCACATTTTCCCCCCGTTAAAATAGTTTCGTCCTCGAAACTACTACGTGGGTACAACTCATTGTATTTTAATATCCTACACTTAAATTACAAAACACTTAGAATTTAAGTAAGGCCATACATATTTATATCCTAAGGGTGAAACAGAAGTTACTTGTTTAGAACAAGTCTGGATATTTAGTCCTCATATGATCTTCTCTCTCCCATGTGGCCTCTGCTTCGGTATGACTATTCCAAAGGACTTTTATAAATGTAATATCCCAGTTTCTGAGTTGCCTAGTGGACCTATCCAAAATGGCAATGGGATACTCCTCATATGTCATGTTCTCCTGGAGTCCTTTTGGTAGATGTTCTAAGACAACTGTCGGATCGCTAACACATTTCTTCAATGAAGACACATGGAATACATTATGGATATTGGCTAACTCAGTAGGTAACTCAAGTTCATATGCCACATCTCCAATCCTCCTCTGAATCTGGTATGGACCAATATAATGAGGACTCAACTTCCCTTTTACTCTAAATCTCCTAACCCCCTTCATAGGTGATACTTTCAAGAACACAAAGTCTCCAACTTGAAACTCTAATGGTTTTCTACATTTATCAGCATAACTTTTCTGTCTACTTTGTGCTGTTTGCATTCTGGCCTTTATCACCTGAACTTTATCCTTCAGCTGCTGGAGCATTTCTGGTCCCACTACTTGTTTCTCTCCAATCTCATCCTAATATAATGGGGATCTACATTTTCTTCCATATAGGGCTTCATATGGGGCCATCTGTATAGTACTATGATAGTTGTTATTATATGCAAACTCGATTAGTGGCAAATGTTCATCCTAATTACCACCAAACTTTAAAACACATGCTCTCAACATATCCTCAAGTGTCTGTATGGTTCTTTGTGTTTGACTATCTGTCTGAGGATGATAAGCTGTACTGAACTTCAATTTGGTGCCCATAGCTTCCTGTAGGGTTTGCCAAAATCTAGAAATAAACTTGGGATCTCTGTCAGAAACAATAGAAGCGGGTACTCTATGTAATTGCACTATTTCCTTAATATATAATGCTATTAAGCGAGATAGTGGCATGCTCTGTTGAATTGGAAGGAAATGGGTTGATTTAGTCAGTCTATCAACGATTACCCAAATAGCATTATGCTGTTTCCTGGTCCCGGGTAATCCTATAACAAAATCCATGGAAATCTGCTCCCACTTCCATTCAGGAATGGAGAGGGGTTGTAATAACCCTCCAGGTTTTTTATGCTCTGCTTTAACTTGTTGGCAAGCGCTACACATTGCCACATATTTTGCAATGTCTTTCTTCATCCCTGGCCACCAATACACTGATTTCACATCCTTGTACATTTTATTGCTTCCTGGGTGGTTTGTATAAATGGCATGATGAGCTTCATCTAGAATTTCTTTTTTGATCTTCTCTATTGTTGGTACGCATAATCTACCTTTGAATCTTAATACTCCTGTCTCATCACATATAAAGTCAGGATATCTAATCATATTATTCCTGACTTTTTGCAGTTCCTCATCAGTTAGCTGTGCTTCCCGAATCTGATCTTTCAATGTAGGTTGAATACTCAAACTATTTAATCTAGATTCCACTCCTGGCCATATAATTTCTAATTGTAACTACTCTAAATCCCTCCACATTTCCACTCTATCAGTGATTAAAGTTGCCACATTGCTACACTGTTTCATACTTAAAGCATCAGCAACTACATTAGCTTTACCAGGATGATAGTGAATGGCTAGATCATAGTCTTTCATCAATTCCAACCATCGCCTTTGTCGCATGTTCAACTCTTTTTGAGTAAGGATGTATTTCAAACTCTTATGATCAGTATATACATCGCATTTATCACCATACAAATAATGTCTCCAAATTTTTAAAGCAAATATTATAGTAGCCAACTCCAAATCATGAGTAGGATAATTCTGCTCATATGGTTTCAACTGACGGGAAGCATATGCTATAACTTTGTCATCCTGCATTAATACACACCCTAATCCAATCTGAGAGGCATCACAATATATAGCATACCCACCTGTTCCACTAGGAATGGCCAAAACAGGAGTTGAAACTAACCTCCTCTTTAATTCCTGAAAGCTTTGCTCACATTGGTCTGTCCATTCAAATTTGACTCCTTTCCTCATCAATCGAGTCGGGGGTACAACTATCTTTGAAAAGTCTTTCACAAATTTCTTATAATATCCTGCCATACCAAGAAAACTTCTTACCTCCCTGACTGTAGTAGGAGGATTCCACTCTGTGTTGGCCTGAATCTTTGCAGGATCTACAAATATTCCAGAACCTGACACAATATGGCCTAAGAATGCAATCTGGTCTAGCCAAAAATCACATTTCTTCAACTTAGCATACAACTGTTTTTCCTATAGAGTTTGCAACACCTTTCTTAAATGCTTAGCATGCTCCTTGTTATCTTTAGAATAGATCAAGATATCATCAATGAATATAACCACAAAGTCATCCAAATATTCTTTAAATACCCTATTCATCATATCCATAAAAGCAGCTGGGGCATTAGTTAAACCAAAAGGCATCACCAGAAATTCATAGTGACCATACCTGGTTCGAAAGGTAGTCTTTGGTATGTCAACCTCCTTCACCTTCAATTGATGATATCCAGATTGCAGATCAATCTTCGAGAATACAGCTACTCCCTTCAACTGATCAAATAGTCATCAATCCAGGGTAAAGGGTATTTATTTTTTATGGTTACCTTATTCAACTTACGGTAATCTATACACAAACGCAGACTACCATTCTTCTTTTTCACAAATAACACCGGTGCACCCCAAGGTGATATACTGGGCCTTATGAAACCCTTATCCAATAATTCCTACAACTGCTTTTTCAACTCCATTGATGGACGATCTGACCGTTCTAAACAAGTTTAAACCTCTACTCAATCCTAGCTTATGATCAGTTCTCAGGCAAGTGTACCTATCGACTAGCAGTATAGCATAGGAGTACAGGTATCGATCCCACGAAGACTTATAAGTACTAATACTAACGATTCTTCTACTATCTAACCTCTCACTATTGATGATCTCAACTATCGTAATTATTGCCTAAACCTAAAAGAGACAAATAAAATGAACAAAGTAAATGTATTCAAACACTCCCTTAATTAATTCAATGATTTAAACATACCCTGCCCAAGATTCACCCCTGATTCTCATGCAGCTTTTATTCAATTCTAACCTATCCAATGATTAATACCCAATCTTTGATCTGCGGAGTTTCTTACACTAGATTAGAGTCTTTCTCAAGATCACTAATCCCTAATCTTAATTAAGCCAATTAAGATCTCTCTTCAATTAACATAATCAAGATTGCAATAGAATTCTAGGACTCTCAATTGAACCAGACCGCAATGACCTTGTTCAATACAGAAAACCTCCTATAACCTATCTCTAGGGTTACAAGGGGTCTTTTTATCCATGCCAGATCCACTCTATTAAACGATTTCTCAATCTTAATAATAGAGATATAATTCCATCCTAATACTGCGCACATATCAAGATGAACAAACTATAATTGCAACATGAATAAACTCAAAGAGTAGAATTAATTATTGAACATCAACAATTATGTCACATGACAATCAGGGGTTTCTCAAGGGAACGAGAATGAAACAATTAGCCACTCATGGATCTAATAAGAAGAGCAAAACATAAAATAATTGAGTCCATAAAGAAAATTCAAACACGAAATATCTTGGCTTCCAATCCGATGACTATTCTGGCGGCAGCTTCTTGCAACCGCTTCTCTTCTCTAGGGTTTCTCTTGTGCCGTCCCCCCCTCTCTCATTAGGGTTGTTCTATTTATACTTCTTAAGGCATGCCCAAGCATCTTCAGCTGGAAAGATACGATTGTATCTTTCCTTTTCCAAGTGAATCTCGTCAAGTGAATAATAGTCGCCTAGCACGCTTAGAAGCACGGCCAGATTTCAAACCGTGTGTCCCTCTGGTCGAAAATATGTAACTCCTCAATCTTGCTTAGTGTTTGGCACGGCTAGGAACACAGCTAGGAACACGGCTAGCAGCACTGCTAGAAACACGGCTAAGAGCACGGCTAGATTATAAACCGTGCCGCGTTCTGGAACTTTGCACTTCTTCGCAACGTCTGCCACGGCTTCAACACACCCCTATCACGAGCCGTGCTTCCCTTCCAAGTGACGTTTTCATCTTCAGGTGTGCCTATGGTTCATGACACGGCCGTGGCTTTCCACGTGTTGTCCATGAGTAACTTCAACTTGACCTTTTAAGCTTCAATTATGCTCCTTTTGTGATCTTTCTCCTTTTCTTTGGTATTATACCCTGAAACATATATTTATCTGTTAAGTACCAAATCCGCATTGATTTTATTCAAAAGATTATACAAATTCATTCTTAATGCCCATGATTTACAAGGGTTAATTTACTCTTATCAAATTTCCCCACACTTAAGGTTTTGCTTGTCCTCAAGAAAACATGGATTAAGAAAACCCAAAGGACCAGTTCTCATAAGTTCCTGTAATCAAGAAGATATTTCAGCGTCATCGATTTCATGCTACACCTCAATCATTGATAATCTTTACTCAATCTTACCGTTAGTTGTATACAAAATACAAATACTAAAATTCTCAAAACTAATCCAAGTGAATCAAACTTTTACCCTTATCATTTAAACTAAAATTCCCAGAGTCAGAATTGTCACAAGATCGATACTAGTAAAATAAAGTATACCATCCTTTTAACCACTGTTGTAAGCAACACAATAGGGACTAAAGGCATGTTGTATCCACTTGTCTCCTAGCTCTTCCTTTTCTGTTTCATCTAATTCTTAAGTTGATCTTAAGAGTTTACCATTGAAGCACTTAGCTAAGTTAACCGACCCATGTGACAAACTTTCGATCGATAATCCCGAGTTCATCACTCGAGTTAACAGACGTTATTCCCTCAGCGTAAAAGGCGTCCCTCGGATTTACTTGTTCGAGTCTAATTAACTCATTTAACTAATAATCAACTTGCAGTATCTCAAACATATATTGGTATAACTACATGTGTTAAGATGTATTGTCATAATTATTCAAGCAGATGTTAGTTGGATCGTCATAATTTGAGATAATCAAGATCCAAAGAATCAACTGCTTTAACTTACAAACTTGCAAATGGAATTATAGACTAATTATTCTTTTTGTGCTTCAATGGAAAATATGAAAAATCAAACGGACAAGATGAGAGCTGTAAATGACTTCAGCTTAGCCTCGTTTTTGACAGATGACTAAAATTTGAGACCAGATTCTATTGGTGAATCACGTCAAGCAAAGTTTCTACTTTCTAAAGTAAAAGTTTTATTATGCATGCGCGGACTAACTTTTGTGCAAATAGTAGAATCGTCAACACTGCTAGACTTTTCCTTCGAAGACTCACTTTCATGAAAAATAGAGTACAATTTGCATTGATTTATTAATTTTTTAATAGATTAATAAATTATAAGATTTTATAATCTATATGTATAAAATAAGATCATACAGGAGTCTTGTCTTATGTAGAAGAATGATGCAGTTATGTCACAAAATTTTTCTTGCCAAAATTTTGAAGAAAACAAAGGCTTTTTTAAAAAAAAAAATTAATATGAGAGCCCAAATTGGAATAGCAAACAGATATGATCAAATTAATAAAGCAAATTAAATTGGAAATGACTTTCAAGGAACATACTTGTTATGTATATAATAATGAAACATAAAAGGTTAAGGCGGCTACTTTTTAGGTCCATTTATTCATAGGATTTTACATCTATTAGTGAATACCATAACCATGATACATGTACTAAATAAAAAAAAAAATTGCAAGTAATCAATATATATATATTCATGCTAAACTTTCTATCTTTAATTTTCAAAGTACTTTATAAATTTCAAGAGTTAAAATAAATTAAATGCTATGAAGATGCCAAAGTTGGGCTTTTAACTTCTGTATCCACTGTATATGTGCGAATTTAACACTATCAAATGCATAAAATATTAAGGATGCTTTATAGCAATCAATTTGCGGAAGATAAGACTTTTGGTGTCTTAATAGCAATAAATTAAATGCAACATAATTTACTTCAATAATCAGACGGCCAACAACTCATTTTGACTTTTATAGACGACCAAGACCTGGTTCCACTTTTACTGGTGAAACACGTCAGGCAAAATATCCATGAAAAATCAAACGGACAATGACTTAGATTGTTTTTTTATAGATGACCAAGACTTGATTCCACCACTACTGATTGTTTCTATTTTTTTAAGAGTATATTAGAATAATTTTTCAATTTATAAATCATGATAATGAATCATGCATTTAAGACTATGAATTGCTTAAATATTCTCTTTACACATTTCAACCTTTCATAAAACCCTTTTTATATTAAATTTGTTTGAATTATCACATCAGGCAAAGTTTCTACTTTCTAAAGTAAAAGTTTTATTTTCCACGCGCAGACTAACTTTTGTGCAAATAGTGGAATCGTCAACACTGCTAGACTTTTCCTTCGAGGACTCACTTTCATGAAAAATAGAGTACAATTTGCATTGATTTATTAATTTTTTAATAGTTTAATAAATTATAAGATTTTATAATCTATACGTATAAAATAAGATCATATAGTAGTCTTGTCTTATGTAGAAGAATGATGCACTTAAGTCACACAATTTTTCTTGCCAAAATTTTGAAGAAAACCAACTTTTTTTTTCTTTTCTTTTAATAATATGAGAGCCCAAACTGAAATAGCAAATTGATATGGCCAAATTAATATAGCAAATTGGAAATGACGTTCAAATGGACAAGGATAGAATTGTAAATGACTTGGCCTCATTATTTTCCATCCACAGACTTTTTACGCAAGTTGCAAGAGTTAAAATAAATTATAAGTAATGGAGATAACGAAAGTTGGGCTTTTATGTGTGAATTTAACAATATCAAATACATAAAACATTAATGATGCTTAATATATAAATATGACATATACTATGATGCTGATTGAGAGGCCTTTGTAAGCATAAACTAAAGTTGATATTAATAAGTGATAAGTGAGGATTAGAGGAAGAGATGATGAGTATACTTCAAAAGTAAAAAGTATATGTTATATAATGAAATCAATGCGCAATGAAAATTTTGGTAAGAAACTTTAATATTGCTTTAAATATATTTTTTTAATAAAAACACATAATGCATTCATTCACCACCACTTAAATATAACTAATATCTCATAAGGATTTTGGATAAATATGTGGAATATTATGACGGTGATTGGAGGGCACTTATAGGAATACAACTAAAAATTACTATTTACTAAGTATAAATACGAAGAATGTTATTGTGGTGATTAAGGGGCTTTTATAGGCATAAAGCTAATGTTGATGTTGATAAGGTATAAATAAGTGAGTGATTGAGGAAGAGAAAAAATGGAATGAGTAGACAATTTGCGAAAGTAAAGATTTTTGGTGTGTTTAACGGCAATCAATTAAATGCAATATAGTTTACCATCACAAACAAGTCGAGATCTTGAATTGATATATATTAAATAATTTCATAAAACCATTCTCATAATGAAAATCATTTTTCCTTATATATACTATAATAATAATATTGATTGCATGTAAATGCTTATTGCCATTAATACCGATTGTTTGTATTTTTTTTTAAGAGTAATTTTTTTCATAAAGTCATTATATATTTTATAATTTTACTTAAAAGTTCGTAAATGTATTTAAATATTTATAAAACCTCATAAAAGTTTGCAAATCCACTCTATTTTATAAAAATTACTTAAAATATTTATAATTTTACTCAATAATTCAGAAAGAATCCAGCTGAACTTCCATGTGTGGAATTTTAAAAGCCACCTCTTTGGAATCATATGATTTGTTGCTTTTGCGCAGTTAACTAAAAGTCCACTTGTAATATGGCTCAATTATATATTGCTACAAGCATTAATATGCATTGTTGTCTTGACTTCATTATTTAAATAGATTTTAGTTGTTTTTAATTTTTTAACTAGCATAATTTAAAATATTAATAATGATCGAAAGGCAACTGTTTTAACTTTTAAATTAATAGATGGAATTATTGGCTGATTACTCGTCTGGTGTTTCAGAAGAAAACATGAAAAATCAAATGGACAACAACAGACGACCAAGACTTGATTCCACTAGGCAAAATATCCATGAATAATCAAACGGACAACGACTTATATTGTTTTTATAGACGACCAAGACTTGATTCCACTACTATGATTGTTTCTATTTTCTTAAGAGTATGTTAGAATAATTTTTCAATTTATAAATCATGATAATGAATCATGCATTTAAGACTATGAATTGCTTAAATATTCTCTTTACACATTTTATCCTTTCATAAAACCCATTTTGATATTAATTTTTTTAAAATTTTTTATTTTACTCTGTATAAATCATGATAATAATTGTTATTCAATAAACATTATAAGTCATTTGTTTACGTGAAGTTGAATTATTTAAATTAATACTTAATACATATTAATTTATAACAAAATGAAATAAAAAATGTATTTAAAAATGAATTTTGTGTTTGCAGCAGTTACAGAATTACAGTGCCATTATAGTGACTCATTGAATTTTTAAGTACGAATATATTCGAAATGAAATCAAATCGAATGCATATATGATATTTTCAAAAATTTCCCTCATCCCGAAACCACGATTCGCTGGCCAGTAAGACATAGTTGCACTACTGGTCATTTGGCCCCGTTGCATCTTCAGGACTGATGAAAATGACAATGAAGGTCTGTAATAGCAATTGGGATTTGAATATTTTATCGGAAAGTTGACAGTAACGTATCCATCATCCCTACGGCTGTTTGTCCAAAGTTAAATATTAAGCTGCTCCAGGAAACGGATGGTTCCATTGCATTTTATCTCGTAACACTCATCCAAGAAGAAGTTGGGTCTATCCATTCCAAACCGAAGGGGAATTTTATTATCGCCTCACTTGTAGCGACCAACCTACTAGGTCTGATTTTTAAACCTGTTCCAAAATTCTTGTAACTATCCTTGGTACCTATAGGTGGGTTGCTATGCCGTCTTTGAATTAGAGACAAGGAAAATTCTGCAAATATTGAACATGTAACTCCAACCTGTATGAAATTTTATAAACGTCCTATAAAATGGCGCTAACAGCGCTATCATTTCATATCTACATCATATCTAAATACATGTACTTAAAATCTCCTGTCACATCATACATCATATATATATATCATCGAGATCTGCATTCTCGGTAAGTAGGCATAGCCTATGATTAATCCTGTAGCCTTAAGTGGCTCAAAAGATTACAAATCCAACCTTATACACACAAATATTTACATTACAATATGAAGATTAACACCTATAGATCTTATTACAAATAACAAAGGTTCCAAAATGAAACTAAGGGCTTCTTTGCCTTTATTGACGCTCTCCAAAAACCCAAGTCTCCAATAACTTATTCTTCAGTACCTGTACCTGAGGTTAGCAAAAATACTAACCTCTCAGCTTCTTAAGAAGCAAAGTGAGTATAAAATCAAGCAACCCAATAAAAACAAATAACAAAATCACAAAATAGTAATCAACAATATTATCAAATACCTCGAAGTGATTACTCAAGCAAGCAAGTTTTCAATTCAAGTTATACTCGCAAGAAACCTAATTCAATTTATTACATTTTAACATCACCATGATCTTACTTAGTGATATTTTCCATGTAATTCCATTTTTGCTAAACTCATAACCTTTTCATTGGAGACCATTTCAATCACTCCTGTTTACTCACAGGTCACAAATATTTTTCAGTTAATCCAGGCAAAGCCTATCAACTGGTAGATAAACTACCCCCATGTACTTTTCAAAACTTAACGTTTTCTCAACCAATTAATACATCCTTATATACTTTTTTTAGTTAGAAACATTTAGCTCGCCTTTCACCTGCCTCGAACAAAAGGGGTGACCAGATCCCCATAGGTTACTGAACCGGGTCGGTTCGTCGACCGTGCCTCAAACCCATCCGGGTCGACTCAAAGGTCGTACCACAAACTTACTAGGCAGGGAACAGGACTTTTCTTACATTAAGTGTTTTAGGTCAGTAAGAACTTATAGCCTAAATCCCATTTTATTATTCATTTAGATATTTCATCGTTACCAAGACAACAATAGTATGAACTCAATCAGTCATCTAAACCCCATCTAATAAGCTAAAAACAACCCAGCATTACATCACAATCATCAAGCATTCGATAATTTAAGTTCATTACATCACATACAATCAGGAATAGTATAATCAAATCCGGCACCCAACTCCCATTCTAGGATTTTCTAGAATGTTCCCTTCTTCTTTTTCTCATAATCCAATCATATCATGCACACAACCAGCCATCAGTAAACTAATATAATTTAACAATCCTCCTGCATTGATCATAGTAAGTGATCGTACAGGGTAATTTCAGCCAACAACAAGTAGTCTACATTATCAACCACTTGTACCCAAGAGAAAAGTTAAGGGGGTATTCACTTGAAACAATATATGCCAATCCAAACAGTCGCACCAGCCAAGTTCCTTTTTCCTCTTTACTCAACAGAAATACCTGAATCATTAGTATACCAATCAATGTTACCTCATTCGCTCTATTGAACCCTAAATTGCTAATTCAGTATTCCAAACCCTTAAATTCCATCCTAACCACGTATAATCCACCATTTTCCTACAATTTCTAATTCATATACATGTGGGTATACTACGCTCTATTATATATTAATATAATTAAATTTCAGCATGATTCTATATTGAATCGTATGGTTCTAAATTATCACGATCTTGCATCGAACACTCCCGTTTTTGTTTCGTAACTAACCCAAGCTTCTCAAAATCATATTATGCTTCAATGAACCTCAATTGAACATCAAATTCAACTAATCAAATCAAATTCTCTAATTTTGCTAAGGATTTAATTCGGCCATAACAGGGTAATTAGCTTGAAAAATTCACTAAAAATAGAAAACGACTCCAATCTGAATAATTATTGATTTAGTGATCTAATAAATCATATGAGGATCTTGTATACTAAAAATTACATCAAAAATACGTCATTTGACCTATTTAGTTTCCAATTTAATTTACGACCTAAACAGAGAATTTCTTAAGGAGCACATATTTTTGAATCATATTTAAGAAAAATAAAATTACCACATTAATATTCATACAAAATTATTATAGAATACCAAAAATCATAATTTTTAATCAACATTTGATAGTTTTAACAAAAATAGGAAATTTCGGGCGTTACTGGGGGCTGCTACGTTCACCGGCCTCGGGCCACCAACGCCGACAACCACTATGTTGGTCGGAATCCTCTCCCACCCAAAACCTTAACCCTAGCTTGGCCTAGCAACAGATTTACCCTACCCCCTTCGAACGAATTGACAAAATTCTCCCTACTTAATTTGATTTTTGTTCTTCAAATTCTTGTTGCATCCTACTTCAATCTTGTTCTTCTTCCTATCTTGATGATTGCATGTTGGAAATTCCAACTTCAATTTGCCCAGAAAATTCGAATGAAATGGAGAGGGTTTTGATTTCTTTTTTTTTCTAATTTTTGATGATTTGATTTTTCTCTCTCTCTATTCTAATTTCTATATATATATATATATATATATATAATATTACTTAATTTTGCTGACTTTGAGGGTGTTGTTCTGTATTTTTTTATTTTTTTTCCTTCCTCTTTTATTTATTTTCTTTTTAGCTATAATATAATATAATATAATATATTATGTACATTTTTTTTTACATATATATATATGCCCATATAATTCATATTATTATTTTTATATATATATTTTTTATTTTATTTTATTTTTAGCATATAACATATATATACATATTATATATATATATATTGATTTTACTTTACACACACACACACACATATAAATATATATATATTATTTTAATTTTAACAGTATGCTTAAGTTTAGCGGCCTGTACATCCACTAGTCTATATAATTGCTGAGCTTTGAAGGACTGGGAGTTGCAGAGCTCCTACACTCCTATCATTAAGATATATAGGAGTAAGTAGGAAATGGAACAAATGCAAACCAAA